>VJXU01003132.1:0-47426 GCA_008694245.1 Ganoderma sp. BRIUMSc | reverse complement strand
ATCGGGGTTGGGGCAGTCGCTCAAGATCCGGATTCGTCGCGGGAGCTGCCGCGGCGGGGCGATCGAGGGACCGATCCGGCCATGACCATGGCCAATATGGGGCATGGGGGCATGGGGCCGTCGATGCGCTCGATGGCGACGGCGCCTCGTTCCCCGCTTTCATCGATTACATCTCTGCCCACGCTGCTGCAGACTGTGTCGCCCTAGCTAGAGCCCACGGTCCTCTTGCTCCTTGCTCTTGTTCCCGCACTACGTCCTTCCCCTGCCACCACGCCGACCATGTCCAAGGCCAAGTTCGACAAGGCTGTCTCCATCGTCCAGGGTCTCCCCAAGGAGGGCCCCATCCAGCCCACGCAGGACGAGCAGCTCTACGTAAGTGGCAGCCCGAATGTTCTCGCACTCCCGCCGCCGGAGCGCCCCCTGCTGACGCTTATTGTCCGCATCGCTCGCGCCAATGCAATGCCAATGCGCATGCTCTCGGAATCGCCATTGTCAACGCGCCCGTCGCCGTCGCATCACGCAGTTCTACAAGTACTACAAGCAGGGTTAGCCATCCCCCACGCCCCTCCCTCCCTGCCCCGCCGCGCCTCCGCGCATGAACTATACCTATACGGCGATTATGTATGATCAATGCGTCGTGCCGTGTCGGGGCCATCCATCCATCCACCCATCTCTCTCACTAACCTTCCCTAACCCTCCCTAACCATCTCCGTCCCCCGCAGCCACCGTCGGAGATGTCAACACTGCGCGCCCAGGCATGCTTGACTTTGTAGGCAAGGCAAAGTGGTGCGTCGATGACATCTACCTGCTTCTGCAGGCGCCGACGTGTCCTGCACGCTAACCCTATCACTGCGCCCTATTTACCTCCCCCAGGGACGCCTGGAAGAGTGTCGAAGGCACGTCGACGGAGGACGCGTACTCCAAGTACGTCGAGAAGCTCCTCGAGGTGCGTTACGTGACCCTGCCCGCGCCGATGACGACGACGGCCCTGGCACCCTGGCACTGTGGCACCCGGGCAATACAGCGCGACTGACTGGCCGCGCATAAATAGGTGCTCAAGAAGGCGGACTCGGACGAATCCAAGAAGTACATTGCGGAGATCGAAGCCGCGTAGGAAGGAAGGAAGGGCAACTGTGCTCGCAGACGTCGCAGTCGAGAGAGAGAGCGAGCGAGAGAAGTCGCTGCGTGATGTATCATGTAAGACCAAGCTGTACGAAACGAAATGCATACAATCGCCCAACGCGTGCATCTCCGGGCGTGTGGCCCCTGGACCCTCCCCGCCGCGCGCCCGCGCGCGTGCTCGGCCGTGAACCTTGTCAGAACGTCATCACGGGCAATGTGGGAAGGCAGGATGCGAGGATGGGCATGGGTTCATGCGCGCCAGCTTCGACTTCTCCTGCCAACTGCCAGCTGCCAGCTGGTTTCCATTTCGGTGCGGGCTGGGTGGGTGCCGCCCGAGCTTAAGTATAGGCAGGGAAGCCGGGCGCCCAGACGATGCGAGACGATACTTATCCAGATACCGATGCCGGGGATTCTAGTTTCTGGCGTGGGCGAGACAGCGACGTGCGCGCGTCAGGAATCAGGATCGCAGATGGACGGCGGAAGCAAATGTGGATGGTGTTGGGAGTGCTGTTCCGGGCGATATTGCACAGGACGGACGGGCGTGCTGATCCTGGGGCGGGCCATAGAGGGCGATTCTGGAGCGGGACGTGCCCATGGGCAGGGTCCAGGCGAGAGGGAAGCAGGGAGAGGGACTCTGGGAGAGAGGCTAGTGCGCGTCGGGCCTGACATGTGTTCGGTGGCTCTGATGGGCGGCTCGACGCGGCGTCTGAAACGCCAAAAGCTGCTGCGAGCTTCCCAGGCGCTCCGGTCTTTGTGGACTCTCGCGGCGTCTCCGTCAGCACGCCTGCCCACTTCGCCTCGGCGACTTGGGGCCCACATCGCAATCTCGCCTCTTCTCTCTTTTCCTCTCTTTCTCTGCGCCCTGTCACCCGAATGCGTACGCGCACCGAGCACACGCCACCCCCCTATCCCGGCGCGAGCGTGCAGCAGAAGAAGAGTGTTCGGAAACGTCATCAGCAAGGCGCTGCTGCGTTCGTTCTGGGATCTGAGCGAGCGCCATGGGGTGCTTGAAAGACCGGAGATGCAGCTGCCGGGTTGTCGAGCCAGGAAGCCCATAGCCATCGAGTCCGAGTGATGATTGCGCCGGGGCAGGGACCCATCCACCACGCCCCGCGCTTCTCGCCGGACGCCAATGAACAACACTGACAGGACGCGTGGCCCCGAACGAACGTCGTACGTAAGTAGGCAAGTAACCCCCAGTTTTTTTAGGTTGCCCCAAAGAGACGCACATGCACCAAGCCCAAAATTGCATTTTCCCACCCGCCCACCACTCTCCAGATCCAGAACGCGTGTAAATTAAGGTATGTACGTGTATGTCTTCCCGAAATTAATGAGGGAGGGACCCCCGGGCACCGCTAAATTTTCAGCGAGACGCCGTCCCGAAAATGCCGGTTAAGGTTCGGCACGATGCACTGGCCCAGTGGCATCTGTGGACGAGAGACTAGCCGCGTATGGCGCGAGTCTCCTTGTAGCCAATCTCGGATCCTGCGCGTCCCCCCCTCCGTGCGCGATTCTGTATCGGCGACATATCTGAACCTTGCGGTACGGGTCCTCTCATGAGCATTCATTATTTCATGGCGCTTCTCTCCGCCGGGTCATGTAAGGTCATGTACGTCCTGGACATCCACAAGGTCGCGCAGCGACTAGTGACTAGTGAACGTTGAACCCATGCCTGTGGCCGTCATCATCCCGCCCGCCCGCTGCGCGTACTATGTGCTTGCTATACAGTCAGTAATGGAATTGAAAGGCCTGGGCTGGCTATGGCGGGGTGGAAAGTCGTGCGTGCGTGTGTGTCGGCGTGTGTCTGGAGCGCAGGGTCGGTGCTGTAGAGCAAGCACCCCGAGTACTAGTATACGTCCTATGGTCGGACTAGCCGATCTGCAGCTGCCCGCCTGAGCGAGAGGGCACGTAAACGGTACAGTGCAGTACAGTACAGTACAGTAAGGTATCGCGCCCAGTCACCAGTGCGCACGCGAGCCGCTGATAGACAAGGTTGCACAGGCAGGAACACACCCTTGGCCCGTACCTGCCCACGCACGCACGCACAATCTTGACATGATGGGCGGACACAGGCAGGCACGCGCGCAGAGGAAGCCTCCCAGGGAACACAGAATACATACATCGCGCGCGCGCCACCGTAGCCCCAGACCAGACAGGCGCGAACTTTGTCGCGAGACAAGCACCGTTACAGTGCCTAGATGCTCGGTATGCAGCTTCGCTGAATGCGCTGCGCTGCGCACGATCGCAGGACAGGACACGAACCGCGCGCCGTGCAGGGACTCGGGGGAGCACAAGACCGCACGCAGACGGGCCGCGAACCGTCGCGAGCTCGTAGTACCACCCATCCACCCACACAGAGAGAGACGACGCAGATGGAGATAGAGATAGAATTGACTACGGACGAGGACACGAATGCGAGGAGCTATTTCATATGTGGCGAAAGGCCCCTTCCAGGTCCAGGTCCTCCGAGGATGCCTCGCGCTCACGACACTTTGCTATACATATTTCGATGCGTTTCAGATGCCCCCCACCCCCCTCTTATAACGCTGGGGAAGACGGACCAGAAGCACCGCACAACGTTAACTGAACCCAAAAACCCAGTCAGGAGTCTACAGTCTCAATGAAAGCCGACGCGCTCCAGAGAAGACTCCGTCGGACGAGAATGCAAGGTTGGACCATCATGGATGCGGAGGGGAGGCCTATGAAAAGAAATACATTGGAATTTGGATTTGGATCACGGAGGACCAGTACTGCGGGGTCGTACAAAGACAAAGCGTGTGTCAACGCGGGCTAAGTATAAGTGTGTATATCTGAATCTGATCGTCGTAGAACGAGAACGTCGTCGTCGTCGTAAAGGCGTGAGCCGGAGGAACCCACCCCATCATGTCCATGCAGCATGCGAATCGCAACAAACAACAAAGCAGCAACATGCCGGGGGCGCGAGGTCGAACAAAGGAATAAAGGAACAATGCAATAAGTAGAGCCGAGAGTGAGAACGAGAACGAGAAATGTCGTGACAGGTCGTGAACGCAATGCAATGTCCGAAACAAACGAGCCAAGGCCACGCAGGTAATGGTAACTGCGTACGTGGGATGTGGGAGACGGGAGACGGGAGGACCGGAGGAGGGCGCGGCTGACCGCCGCTCGGGATGCCGGCACAGACGCGAGACGCGAGCGGCGGGGGGTGGATTAGGGATCGTCGAACAGATAGATCGTCCGTAGGCTACGAAGGGGATTGTCAGCGGCGCAAGGCGGCTCTCTATGAATAAGCAGGTGCGGACCGAGCCAGACGATAGCCGACGGAGATCGACGGGTTAAGGGTTGCGGCTACGGGATGATTGGTACGGGCGTCGTTGGTGGGCGGATACGTAGACGTCGGGGGGTGAGGTGGGTGTCGCGGTCGGAAATCAGGAGTGGTAATACGGGAATACGAGTGGGGGGAGCGGGGCGGCAGGACGTGTGGCCGGCGGGAAGGATGGGGTGCTGCGAGCGGTGGTCAAGACAAATACCGACTGACGGAAAGCCCGGCGAGGTTCGGAGTTCGCTCATGCGTCATGAAGAACCACTCCCAGTACGCCGATCGGGATTAGCAACGAAGAGCGAAGGCTTGGGTGCGATGCCATACACGCTCTGCGTCTTCTTCGACCGACCGGGCGAGGTCGGTGGTGGTCGCGAGTGCTCCTCGAACGCAGCCACCCGCGCCGCGACGTTCCCGACGGTTGTCCTCCGAGCCGGTGCTGGTCGCTGCACATCCGTAGAGGTCATCGCAGTAGGGGACGTCACATATCCGAGCCCAGGAGGCCCTGCAGACTCGGCAGCGTCACCCGGGATGACAAGAGAGAGAGGCGCTGGCAGCTGCGCATGGGCTTGCTCATAGCTGGATGATGCGGAGGTGCTCGACCGGCTGTTGCGCGAGCCATGTCGAGTACCTTGGAGCACGATGTCCATCGTGCGGCCCATCTTGTCGATCTCGGCCGAGTCCGCCGTCCTCGAGGTCTGCAATGACGTTGCGGACCGGCCGTGGTGCACGCTCGCGTAAATCGGGTCGTCTCGACTGCCCCGCTTCGACGGCAGGTCCTCAGGCGAAAGAGAGTTGGATGTCTCTTTGATGGGGACGAGACGGGGAGGAGGGTTCGGATCACGGAAGTCGAGGGGCTGCTGCGAGCGCGCCCGGGAGGTGTCCGTCAAGAAGGTTCGATCCAACAGGGGGGTCTTGGTGAACCGCGACCACCAAGAGTCCGAGCGGCGCATCGCCGACGATATGGAAGGGTTGGCGTCGATGATGGATGAAGGCGGTCTGCGGAGCGATGCGAACTCGTGGGAGCTGCGCGAGTTGTCGGTGGAGGTAGGTGGGGTGAAGGCGTCGTTATGCGACGAAACTGAGCCCGTCGAGGGGGTATCAGCAGTTGTGTTGAACGAGGGCTTCTCCGACAGGGGCGTCAGCCTCGAAGTGTCGACGGTGGAAGGTTCTACACGGCTGTACAGGTACGGCTTCGGCGGAGGGTCGCTGATGACAGGTGCCCCATCTATCTCTACAGCGTCGTCATCGTACTCGTCGCCAGTCATCTTGAAATCCCCAGCATCGTAGTCGGCAAATGGATCCTCGTAGTACGTCCACTGCGACACGTCCGACTCCTCCTTCCCGCCCTGGCGCTGCGACGCCGCGCGCTGGAGGCTAGGAATGAAGGCGATCTTGTCGGAGTAGCCCTTGTCTGAGAAGCCGTACGCGGGCTCCTTCTCCCAGTACGTCGCATTGCTATCGTCAGTCGCGTCCCTGTTCCGACGACTCAGCGACGCGTACGCAAGCACAGCGCCTCCAACGTTCCTCAGCGACGTCAGCGAGTCATGCACCACACCTCCCAACGATGGACGCGTCCGGCGTCCGCCGGAGCTCCACGAGCCGATGCTGCCTTCGCGGCGGACGTCGTACCACGAAGGCTCGAACACACGCGTGTCCTCGTCAGCAAGCATGTCGCGACGGCTTGCCTGCTGGCGTGCTGCACGGCCGGGCACGAGGCCGACGAGCTTCTGCTTCACGTTCTGCATGGCAGGCACCTTCTCGCGCGACCCAGCGTGACCTGCGACAGGAATGATTGGGCCCTGGGCACCATCGTCGTCTGTGTCCGAGGGGTCAAGGCGGTGGAAGCTGCCGGTCGCTGGTCGACGTTTGCTTAGGTAGTATGCGGCGGCGCCGCCTGCGACCAAACCCAGGACACCCGCTACGATACCGGCCGCCACGGCCGCGGTATGGGACCTCTTGGTGTCCCCTTGGGGACTGTCATTGTTGTCGCCTGGGGTCCCGCTCGAGGTAGGAGAAGAACTAGAACCATGCGTTCCTGACCTCGTGGCACTCGAGGAACCTGACGCGACTGGAAGGGTCGAAGAGGCTGGGCTCGGGCTAGTGACGGTAGCAGGGGGCGTGTACGTGGTTGCGAAAGTGCCTGCAGATGCATCGAAGAGAAGCAGCGACGCGTTCGCGGGCGCGGATTGCGCGTATCCTATCAAAGTTTAAAGTCAAGTGTAGAGAGCGCGAACAAGGGCAGAGGAAAAAGGGGTTAGTTCAGCACACGGGCTGAGCAATGGAAGCGAGAGCAGACTGCACGCACCAAAACCGAAGATAACGTCCGAGCCTACTGCCACGGCGAAGTGGTCGCGGCGAGGGCCGACTTGCGATAGCGCCTCAACCGCAGTCCATGACATGGGACTCTGGGTCGTATCAAGCACCCACCCGTCGCTGAACACGTTCTGCATGACCGCATCTGCTCCACCTTGAATGAGAACCTTGCCATCGTCAAGGATCGCCGCCGCAAAGCCGCGCCTAGGAGAGGGCAGCGATGAATTCGCAACTTCTGACGTTGTCCATGCATAGCTCGACTGGGTAGTATCCAAGGTCCACACGGTCGAGAACGGCAAGAGCGTGCTCTCCGAAGGGGAGTATCCACCGAAGACAAGCAGTCGCCGATCCGGAAGCACGACAGACGCGTGCCCGAACAAATCCGGGGGGCCATTCGTGGTGGGGAGTTGGGTGAACGAAGGGGCAGACGGATCGAACACATAATGGTCAGAGAATGCGCTCCCCGAACCGTCTGTCTTCTCCCCTCCGATCAGGAAAACCTTCCCGCCACTCTCGCAGGCTGTGTGGTATATGCGTCGGAGTGGCTCGCCGGCCCAGGACTGGCTCTCAATCTGCCAGACAGGTCCTGTGCGATTTGACGCGTTCAAGAGAGCGGCGGAGTCGGCTTCCTCAGGGTCTGCTATTGGGCCATTCGGCCCCGGGTCGCCGCCAAAGAGGAGTAAGTTCGCGGTGTCGAATGGGGTGACTGTATGCCAAGCAACCGCTGGGCCTTGGGTACTCGTGACATGCTGCCAGGGTGGGGAGGAGAGGTCGAAGGAAGAGTTGAGTGGGAGGTAGAGGATGTCGTTGTTGACTGGGGCAGAAGTGTACGCGAACGCGTTATATTGGTCTGTCCGTCCTCCTTGGACGAGTAGCACGTCCTCGACGAGTGCGGAGGCCTGTCCCCATCTGCAAATCGGGTATCAGCATTGTCAATCGCTGGTGCTGGAGACCTCTCGAAACTCTGGGCTGCTTCAACTGGAACGGAAAACACAGTGGCAGAGTTGAACCACAAACAGGGTTGAGCTGGTGGTTATTGGGCCAGATGGTATGATGTCATATCAGAACAACCCAAAATGTATGGAACATACCGCTCGAGTTTCCATCTCACACAGGCATTTTCACCGGACGCCAAGTCTCCCAGCATAATAGAAAGACATTGATAGAGCCTGCCGTATGATCGCAGAGCTCTCCCAGACCGGCAACTTGAGATCCTCCTCATGCATAGGTTCCCTCATTTGGAAGACATATTCTTCCCATATTATTTCTTCACCAACCTCGAATTGAAGCAGCCCAAGACCCACGGGAGTGAATCAACCTATACCGAGCACTCACCTAGGAACCGCCGAATACTGCTGCGCCCAAACGAAATCCTCCACGAACGATAGGACGAGGAGCGAGGAGATGCTAGTCCCGAGGAGAGTATACATAGTTTTTCGGATCAGAGAGCGAGCATACAGAGAGAGTACATGTAGAGAAGAGGTCGTTATAGGTCGTGAGCGAGGGAGAGAGGATGGAGTCCTGACTTCAGACCACAGCCCACAGGTTGGAGCCACAGCCGCCAGGGCGCGCTCCCTATTTGTCCTTGTTAGGATCCCAAGCCATCGCCCTCAACCGTCCTCCTCCGACGCCCCACTTTCGCTACTCCTCTCTCCAACAAATTCATTCGTGCACGCTACAGTCCGGGTCAACGTGCACGGCGTTCTCCACTTCGACCTGACCGCCTGTGTCTGAGCTACACAGCCCGCCCGGAGCCCCTGGAGTACACGACGAGCCCACAATTATCCTGTGCACTCACAAGCAGATGAGTCCCCTGTTTCTAGGCGGTTTAAAAATATTGCGCAGTTGGAAAGTGACCTTGTGCTTCCGTGCGATTCAACATGCATGCTTGAGCCTCGCCCACCAAAGCCCTCTACCCCTATGACCTCGATCTTGTTTGATACAGTTTCAATTCGCGATAACGAGCTTGTGCTCCAAAGAGCGGCCTCGAGGCTGCAGGTCTTCGGGCAATCGACGCCGTCATGCTACATAGTTCTCGCTGTGACCAACGTGCACGGCGAGAGGCCATGTGTGGATCCCATATTCACACAGCGCAAAGACCTTGGAGGGTATAAAAAAGATCTATCCTACTAGTACTACAGAATATAAAGATGGGAAATAGGACGTATAATACAGTGGTGTGAGGTAGTCCATCCAATGCAGCAATGACGACGACGATCTCCGACCTCTCATCCTAGAATTTTCCGGATGCCCTCCTTCTGCGCGGGGGTGAGCCTGTCGGGGAACACAACCTCCCACTTGACAGTTAAGTCCCCCTTTTGCTTCACCGTGCCCGCCTTCCGTACAGGCATCCCTTCTCCACGAATCAGCGTCGTCTGCCCAGGCTTGACGATATCCGTCGGCGGCGCGACCTGGATCTTCCGCCCGTCAAGGTGCTCGACAGCCTGCTGCGTGCCGGAGCCGGTGAGTGCGTCGACGAGCGGGATCTTCAGCGTCGTCACGAGGTCGTTGTTGTCGCGCGTGAACCGCGCATGGGGCTTCTCCTCGACGACGAACACCAGGTCCTGCGCCTCCCCGCTCGGCTGCTCGTTCCCCGCGCGCGGGAAGCGGATCTTCGTCCCACTCTTCCACCCAGGGAGCACCTGGATCTCGAGCACCTTGTCCTCCGTCTTCCCGTTCAGCAGCCGCCGCCCAACCTTCAGGTGTTTCGTCGTGCCCGAATAGAGGTCCTCCAGCGAAACCTTGAGCGGCTTGGTGATCTCGCTGGGCTGGGGCGAGGTGGGATTCGTCGCGCTCCGGTTGGGGGTCGCGCGGCCGGAGGGCATGCCTCCAGGCATACCCCCAGGCATACCTCCGCTGCTGAAGAACGTCGAGCCGGACATGTCGTCGTCCTCGTCGCGTCCGCCGTACATGCCTCCGGTGCGTGTTGTCCGCGTTCTTGCACCGCCAGGGAAGCCCCCACCCATCCCGCCGAAGCCCATGCCCCCGAGTCCGGACATGCCGAAGATCTGTCTGTGAAGTGAAGATAGCAGCCGTCAGCATCCGCACAGGCATGGATGCACTCTGCGGAAAAAAGACGCGAAGATGCGAAGAGACGGTGAGACGGTGAGACTTACTCGAAGATCTTGTTCGGGTCCGTTGGCGAGAACCCGCCTGGGCGGCCACCGAACCCCCCCGGGGCACCTCCAGGCCCGGACGTGAATGTGAAGGTCGAGCCCCCAGGGAATCCACTGAAGCCGGAGAAGCCGCTGGGCCCGTTGGCACCTTGTGGTGGTACCCCGCCCTTCAGGCCTTCCTCGCCCAGCTGGTCGTAGATTGTCCGTTTTTGCTTGTCGCTCAAAACTTCGAAGGCCTCGGAAATCTGTGGGTAAAAGAAGGTGAGCATGTCGCACAAGACACGGTCCAGCGACACTGAGCGTGACTGCTGCAGAGAAAGATTTGAAGGCCTCATGCGCGTGTGGGCTTGAGCAACGGTCACGTTCATAGGCGTACACGCCTGCTCCTAACTCATTCCTGCACGCGGTTCCTTCTGAAATGCGACGTGGGATGAAGATGAACGTACCTCCTTAAACTTTCGAGATGCCTCCTCTGAACCAGAATTGCGATCGGGATGCCATTTCAAGGCCTGAAACCATTTCAGTCAGTACTCGCTCGCGACCACCCTATATGCGCCTCATTAAAAGAGTACTCACCATCTTCTTGTACGCCTTCTTGATGTCATCGTCGCTGGCGTCACGAGGAACACCAAGGAGCTTGTAGTAGTCGGTACCCATGGCAGCGTGTCGGGGAGGTCAGAGAGGGAGTTACAACGCAGTGAGTGTGTGTCAAGGCAGACAAGCAGAAGGTCCGGGTCGTCGTTATATTCCGTGGTCGCCGCATTCTCGATCGTGCCCACACACTGGCGGACACGCCCGACATTGCCAGAACGTCCTAGAACGGACGTACAGCGCTCAGCCGCAGTGACGTCGCTACCCGTACTCCGCTCTCATCTCAGCTGTCTCCGCGACTCCTGGCTTCCGGAGCACGTGCCTGCCCGGACGTGACGCGTTACGTTACCCTTAGGTCATAGGGGTGTGACCTGACCCGTCGGACACACGTTTGCGGGCCGGATGTCGCCCTCGTCGTGCAGGTCGTTCTCCCACCGTCCTTGTCTTCTGTCGACCACAACGACCGCCCTGCACGACAGCGATGGCGAGCCCCAGACCACCGCGCCAGTCCAATGGCAGCGAGGACGACGACAGGCGCAACTCTCTCATCCGCCGGTCCTGGTACGCCATGACCGAAGTTCTCTTCCCCTTTTCCCCCTCCGCGCTCGCCTCCCTTCCCAAGAAAACGTTCCAGCCCCGCCCCCGCTACACACGCGCAGACCATGTCCCTGACGCCCCCCAGGACGAAGACGGGCAGATGCCCACCGTGCGCGACTACCATGCCATCAATCACCTGCCTCCCCAGGTCCGCATTCCCAAGAAAATCGCAACACCGATCAAGGTAGAAGGCAAAGTCTGGTTCGCAAACGAGCGAAGTACGTCTCGCCCGCGGCCCGGAGCGTCGGCGGTGGTTTTTGACCTGCTTGTACACCGTCTCAGCGTGGATATCCTACCTCCAGACCGCCGTTCTCATCGGGACGCTCGCCATCGCGCTCTTTAACGCATCCAAGGACCAGGTCGCCAGGAATTTCGCATACGCATATGCAATCCTGAGCATCGCCGTCACGGTGCGCACAGGCCGTTGTATTGCTTGGAAGCGTTTCATGAATTCGTTTATTTCATGGACCAGGTCTATGGTTATGCGGTCTACCAGCACCGGATTACCATGATCCGCCGACGGGATCCTGGTCACTTTGGTGCGTCCGGCTGCAGCCCCCGGAACCCTGGAACTCTAACTCTTACACTTTATTGCCACCATGACAGACCAAATCTTGGGTCCGGTGCTCATTAGCGCGTTCTTGTTCTTCGCCGTCCTCGCCAATTTCATCATAAGGGGTGAGTTCGGCAATATTACCTTACTATATGCGCCATCCTTGGGGACTCATGCCAGCCTTCTGGTCAATCGCTTCAGTTCGCGAGCTGTAAGTGCTGCAATTACGTCGTAATCTTGTTGGATTCATAGTTAATCTCCGGTCTCGCAGGCAGAGGAAGGAAATTCCGACGGGCTTGCCGTTTGTTCTCTGATCCTTGGGCGATCGACTGTGAGTTCCCAAGCCGGCGGAAGTATTCCATCGGCGCAAATATTCCATCGGACCGTTCATCGTCGACTCGTCAACGTTCTCTCATCCATGTGTTATATGTATCATCGCAATCTCAATTCATTTCGCTCCGCCCACGCCCTTAATGTGGGCAACATTACACCTGAATAACAAGCTTCTCCATTACGAACAGAGACAGAAGATGATCGCCCCGAAGCATATCCGAAAGCCCCTCTAACGGCCCTACGAAGACCCAAGTGCTAGCAACGGGAACTCCTGGGCATAGGGAGTTAGGACGGTAAGTGTCTTGTACATGTAGCTTCTCCGTCTATTCATCCGGACAACGGGACACAGGACGCAGACTACAAGTAATCTGTAAAAAAAATCCGCGGTCTTCCGTGCACATCTTCAAATTCGCCTTTCAGGGTCAAAATAGCGTCCGCCATTCTTCCGAAGGGCGTATGCCCGCGTTCCCGCCGCGGACACGGTTCCTGTATCAATGTCGATATTGAACTCCTACGTTCAACCAGTACTTCTAGTGCGTCTACCCACCGGTCCTCACATTCCATACGCCGTGTCCACAGCACAGCGCAATCACGAGAACGGCTCGCATCCACTCTCCGGGCGCGATCTCTACCGTATGGCACCACCCACCGTCCTTGCGGACGGACGTTCCCTTGTTCCAGCAGATTCAGAGCCGCGCTTCTCCGTTCTAGCGTTGGCTGCCCCCAGCTTCTGAGCGCCGCGGCTCGGAACTGAGTCCCCCTCCCAGGCGTCAGCTCCTCAGCCCCTCAGTCCCTCAGGCCTCAGGGCCCAGAGTCAATCAGTGCGTTCCATGCCGTCGTCTCTGCCTCGCTTTCTCCCGAGTCTTTCCCTCTCCGGGGCGGGCTGCTGGCCCGGGGCTGCTGCCCCCGCCACTGGAGCGCAGGGCGCGGACGCCGATAAGGCGCAATTCAGTCGCAGGGCCTGGCGGCTGAGCGGTGCGGGCGTGCCATGGCCTCATGGCTACGAGCGTCCAAGGGGGGCTTCTGAACCGCCCGCAGTGCCCGTCGCGTGGGCGGCGGAGACGCGGGCCTGTATGCAGAGGGCACAACGCATGCCATTGTGCATTGCAGAGTCAGCGGTGAGGACTCATGGTAGGGGAAGCCCCGACTTGTTTGGATTTTATAAGCACAAAGGCGGCTAGCCGCCCCGTCGTCTTCTACGCGGGCACAGGCAGGCGTCCGATTCTGCGAAGGCGAAGAGTTGTTGTGCCGTGACTGCGACCACCCGTTGACATCATGCGCGCAATATCGCGGAGTGCTTTCTCGCATCCGAGTTCCAGAATTTTTAGGGGGAGAACTGGGTGGCTTTGCGGGACTGCCCACCGATTTGCGCACAGTATGCCGTGCTCTGCTTACGGATGTACGACCAACGATCGGCGCTATTTTTGCGGTCGCTGTGCAGCGTGGAGGAGGCCACCAACAGTACGTACTCGGCGTGGTTGCAGAGCGGACATGAGAAACCCTATGCCGCCGTTACCGTCATTCAGAAGCCGGAGGACGTCTACTGTGAGCCTAATGAACCACGACGCGGCGCTGGAGTGGCTAAATCAATGCTCCCCGGCCCATTTTCCTTCCATGGCCCGAATACCATCTCATTGTTGTCTACGGTCCCAAGAGACAATCGCCGACTATTGTAGGCCATTTTTGAGATGGTCCTTCGAGCCTCATCAACGGTGTCCACACCGCAGCTTCTCCCGCGTTCGCCGTGTAGACGCCACGAAGGTTGGAGGGTTCGCACCAACGACCCGAGGAAAAACGGCAAGTGTCCTCCCCTCACTCAGCTTGCCGATGATCAAGTGCTCACATCGCTGGCATAGATCGGCCACACACGTCCCAACGCGGTGGGGCTCATCCCCCTTCTACGCTGAGGGCGTCGACCGCGGCAGGCGGAGCGGGGCTCTCGATCGCGCCCCGAGCCACCGTTGTCAGCGGCACTGCGATCCCGTTTACGTCGCGATGGCATGCCTGCGGGCCATCGTTCTCTGCGGGGACTGCGGCCGCGGGGCGGAGGCGAATAGCAGGCCCCCTGCCGCTTTGCGCCGTCCGTCCGAGAGTCCCGGTCTCGGGGGTTTCGCAGAAGGCTGTGCTGGAAATGGCAATCCTGGGGTTCCAGAGCGTCGTGCGGGGCGGGTGAACGGATCTCGAGGCCATTGGACCGCAAGTACGTCTAGGACCCGTAGGTTCAGGTTCTTCACTCGCACTCAGGCTCGCATCGAGCCAATGGATCATGCTGCCGATAGCGTTTGAGTGCGTTGTGCACCAGCGCTGGCGGCGTGCATGCTTGGTCTGGCCTGTCCTTCATCTGTCCGTTAATTTTAGGCCGATGGAGGTCTGGTGTGGCCGATTTGACAGGTCATGTCCGCTGGCACGAACCTAGGAGCTCATTGTGCCTTGGTCGTTGCCAAGGCCATGACGTGAAAAGCGCGCAATTCAATGCACTTCACAAACCAGGATAACCTCTTTCTGGTTCGCCGTGTACACGCGTGCTGCTGTTCTCCTCTTCCCCTCCATCGACGTTAATAATGAGGAGGCCCTGAGCTCGATTGTTCGTGCCTCGTGCCGTTGATGTTAGGTTGGGCCCCCGCAAAGTGGGGCTTGCCCAGTTGTACGGGATGTGATTACGCTATATCCGCTCGATCGAGCAGAACATTCGGGGGTGTTAGATGCAATCAGTCCTTAAGCCTCGGATGGGACCAAGCCGAATTTCAGCGTGGTCACTAGAATCTATGTCTCAGTGCTAGGGCATCAAACACATGCATCTCAGAGTGTGGCTACTAGATTGGAGAGCGGAATCATGTCCACCAGATTTCGACTCGCTCGAGATTTGAAAAACTGCGCCTCATAGCCATCAATGACCCTCGGGATGCATGTCCGGTCTATGAAGCCCCGTGATGCAGTTCTGGGCATGCATGCTTCCAATGTCTCGTTATTATGTTGCGGGTGAGCTCGGTCGGGCCGGTCAGGCTCGGTGCCGAAGATACAAGCGCAACTCGGTTCATTATTTTCTGTGCATGAAGAGGACGCTATCAAAATAGCTTTCCGGGGTGACGCCGATGACGCTTTCCGTCCAACATGGTTATTGCTCCTTCTCAAGTTTTCCTACGGGTGGACAGAACCTGGCTATCTTCAGCCTTCCGTATTGCATGACGCACATGATATGCTATTCCAGAACGAAACATAAACATGCGTGGTCGTGAATGCCGTGATTGATGTTTTGTTAGGAAAAGAGAAGATGGACATCCTATCGCGCCATGAGGATGGGGCCATGATATCGCCTGCTGGCTCAACCTTGCAGGCAGATATATCCGCAGCCCTGCGTAAAGATAGTGTAAAGATGCGGGGTGTGTAGGAAAGATTTACCCATCGGTATACACGTACTTGCCTTGGCGTTATTAAAGCGCATAGCCTGACGCCTCCGCAGTCTGAAGGTGTGTCCGGTTCCCGGGGCCACTTCGCAGCCGTCCATTGACTTGCATGGGAGTTGGAGATTCCAAGCCATGGACTTGGGAAGGGCAGGCACCGCATAGGCATTGCTACAAGATTCAGGAAACCTGTTCCCACTCTGTCCGCCAGTGGCTGCTTGGGAACGGCTGCACGGTGAGAGGAGTGAGTAAAAAAGATGGCGAACTATGTTGGGGCCAAGGCTCATGGATGATGCATGGAAGCGTAGTCCTCGATCCGCCACAGTGATTCCGCTACTGCATTTGCATCTTCGAGCTTGCGCCTCATGAAATTTGCCTGAAACCACCATCTAAAACCACCATCACTCACCGCGATGGGTGTACCCACGGTTGCCCACGGCGCAAGAATAATGATGTCACGAGACGGGCCGTGTCTACTACCACTCGGCATCGGCGCCCAAATCCAGCTGGTTCGACCATGCCGTCACGTCCCCAGGCCGGGCATCATGGCAGACGGTATGCAGGGACGGGGAACAGGGCCATGGCAGGAAGTTGGCAGGAGCACAAGTAAGCGGACCACGCGGCGTGCGCTGTCGCTGAAGCGGGACAGGAATATTCGAGAGGCCCGCGCGCGATGCCCCATGGGAGGGGCATGCGCCCGCGCGCGAGCGAAGCACAAGGAGTCAAAATCAGCGTGTGTCGTAACCCGCGGGCTTCTGATATTCAACTGCGAAGCGGCGTGGTGGCAACTAGTGACGAGGGGGCCCGTAGGGCATCGTGGCGTGAGAAGGGAGTGTCCAGAGACTGCGGCCGGGCGAATGGACGCGCACCGTCAGTTGGCGACCTGCACCGGCGCCGCCGCGGGTAGTACGCATGCACCCGCTTCGCATCCTCGGCGAGCCGGGTGGGAATGCCCATCTGCCAACCGCACAGGCCTATCATCGCAACAGAAGATGAGGAGGCTCGTCAGTGGTGAGCCAAGTGCACGCGGTCTCCGCGGGCCTGGGACAGATGACCATGTCAGATTTCTCGTTCCATGACGGTCCTGCGAGGCAGGATCCTGGCCCTAGACAAAGCCAGAGGGGACTCGGCGGAGAGGGGGGTAGCGATTAGGAAGTACGGCTAAGTATAACTGTAACGAGAGTTAGCGAGTCTATCAGACCGTGCGCACTGGGAAGCAGTTCTAGTGGGAAGAACAAACGAACCCGGATCTTCCTGCTCCTGCGGTCCGCCTTCGACGTCGTGCCATATGCCATCCGTGTCCCGTGAACGCGGGGCCTCATTGGGCCGACATTGTTCTCATAAGCTCGTCAGTGCATTCATCCTGCTGTGCGGCCGCGTCCGAGCTCTGAAAGACGTGAGAGTCGGAGAGGGGCTCCCGGGTGCGCGTTCGCCATCCAGAGAAAATACTGGAAACCTGATCATCTATCAGCCGCTGGTGTGTTCAACAAGAACCGAACGTTCGACATAACAGAATACCAGAAGATAGATATCGGAGGTTGTAGCTGCGCGTATGCCGGCTGCGCTGGGGTCGTAGTATGCGCTGTTTTGACATACGCCTCCTTGTGCCGCGGTGAGGGGATGGGAGAACACGGAGGCCGAGCCCGAGCCCGAGCGGGAGGAGACGGAGGGGAGTTACAGAGGCCGCGGTTTCCCCGTCGCGTCGGATGCAGAAGGACAGCAGCTCGGTGGTGGTTCGAGTCTAGGCCAACGTCAAGCTGGGACATTGACACACTGAATCTATCGATTTACCTGTACCCGTCAGTCTAGCTCATTGTCGCCCAGCGAAACGCGGGGTGAGCATTAACAATGGCGAACCTTCGCATTCTGGACGGAGCCATCACGCTTTGCGTCTCAGCAATTTTACGTGGTTGCGTTGCCGTGACACGACACACCGCGCAGGGTCAGCTGGCGCCCTTTGTCTGCTGCATGCCCAGGAACATCCATCAGAATACAAGAGGCGAGTAACCATCGACAACAGCACTCACCCTCGGACCGCCAACTGCCTCGCGAACAGCAAACACGCCGGAGAAATGAGGAGCTGTGGCAGGCGAGCTGCACTGTTCCCGTGTGGGCGGTAGGCGAGCCATGGAGTCGGAGACAGCGGCCTCGGTGAGTGGTCAATTTCCAACACGAGAGCGCTATCCCTCCTCATGTGCAGACCCTGGGCCTGGTCGATGTCCGTCAAACTCCTGCGCGACGAACGCAAGGTTGGTGTTTCATGGTCAACACGACACACTCTGCAACGATCAACAGGGAGGGGAACACGGCGGACGACCAGGGTGGTGGTCCCACTGCGGCGATGCGATAGCAAGGGCGACAACAAGGTGTGATCTACGTATGACTATGCTCGAGAACGATGTGCGCTAAAATACAGTGTCTGTGTCTAAAATAAGTAGTGCCGGTGGATACATACGTGCGGAGTCGACCATCGAAGACGGCCGGATGCGATGGAGGGTGGGGATGGGGAAGCACGGAGCACGGAGCATGGAGAATGGCGCGGGCTAGAACGGGGTGTGGAGGCTCGACGGCACTGGTACGTCCGTAGCCACGATGGCCAGTTTTACAATGCGCCGGCTGTCGAAGGTGGGGTCTGAAGATTCAGACTCGATCCTATGAAAGCACATGGAGATGAGATGAAGTCCAGAGGCGATCATCAAGACAGCGATCTGGGACTCACTCGACATTCACGGACTTGTGGCGCTCGAAGAGTGCGAGCCTGGATGACCCGGGGAGGGGCTTCCTGACGTTCCTGATGATGTAGTATCCACCAAGCATTCCGCTCTGGAGGACCCGGGGGTGGGGAAGAAGAGGCAAACACGAGGTGAGTCCGAGCTTGTATGAGGTCACACGGCTATGAACTCACTCGGTTGGAGCCGTCTCGTGGGACCTCAACTGCGTTGAGCCAGTCCACGTTCAGGCGGAACCCGGACGACTGGAGCATAGCGAGGACAATCTTCTGGAGGCCGCCACGCGTGAGCGGAGAGCCGTTGAAGGTGAATTCCAGGTGCTGAGAGAAAGTCTCGTCGAGCGCTTGGAGGCAGTCGGACTCGCACTTGGCCTCGAACACCCTCTTGATGTGCTCGATCGACCACGAGTAGAAGGTGGAGAGCATGTTCAATGGTATATGGGTGGGTGGAGATGTGTGGCCCGAGAGGCGGTTTTGGGACAGGGAGGGACGCGAAGCGGGGAGGGGGTGGTGGGGACGATGATTTCATGGGCGGATTTATAGGCAGGCGGGGTGCGGCGGGAACAAATCGTGCCCCGGGAGCGGACAGGACATACTCTGGATCAGGATCCAGGATCCAGATAACATAACCACGGTTCGCCGTCAACGTTGCCCCAAACGCGAACACGCGCCGGATCCCATCCAGGCAACGCGACCGGACAGAGGACACGGGGGGGCAGATTCTATCGGCAGTAACGGCAGCGCTTCTCCGCACCAAACCGAGGGGGCCCGTTGGGAAGGGGTGCATCGCGGACCTGGGATCGAGCAGAGGTCGGGGCGAGAGTCTCAGATGCAGGCGGGGCGTGACCAGTGACCACGCATCGACGTCCATGTCAATCATCCAGCTCCCACCCCCGCGCGCGCTTCGAACGCGAGCCGTCGTCTCGAAGCGCGAAGCTTCGCTATCACGGAAGCGCCCCGCGCCAGCTGGGCACTCCGACTCTCCCTCGCAGTCTGCCACTCGGGATGGAATCGCCCGTCCTGGCACGGACCTTGATGAATCTCGGAAGCTGCGCTTCCTCCGACGTCTCCATGAAATCGTCTGGCCTGTATCGCAATCACAAGAACGCGGCGCGTGTCGCTTCTGATCGCCCACGAGCCATTGCCACGGCCACGGAACGCTTCATGCTGCCACCCGCGTCCGCACGGCGCGCGCGTATACTGTTCGTGCCCTCGAGCGTGGCCGAGGGCGCCGCGTCGCGAGAGGAATGGCAAATGCCCCACCAATCGCGGCGCAGGCGGTTGGTAGGCCGCGCTTGGGCCCCTCGTGAGGCCTGCACTGCGCAAACGCGAGCGACGAGCATCATGAGTCACTGGGATGGACGCACACATGCAAGCTTGGCTTATTGAGCTCCATTATTGGGGCGCGCGTTGCCTGGAAGATTGACTCGTGGGTATTCCGATCTCACGTCGCCGATCTTTCAGGCTGCCTGCTGCGCTCTAGGGGGAACCATCAGCCACGGCCAAGAGCTGGCGAGGAATGGGACGATGGTGCTTACATGGCCCATGGGGACGCTACACATGCACATATCGCCAAACATTCGCGCGCGAGCAGCGACTGTGTTCCGGCGATTGCGCCTGCAGCGCGAGCCAATGCGACGCGGGCGAGTATGCAGACCTGCAGCTGGGCAATGCCTATGCGCGATAGAGCGATCCGCACCCAGGTGGCGGGATGATAGGGTGAGCACGAGATCGCCGCTGCCTGCTGTTTCGGTACGCTTAATTTCCGTCAGTAGACTTCAAGGTGAAGTAATTCCGCGCCTTGCGCTTGCGACGGGAAAACCTACGCCCTAACGCCACGACGGTTATGTTTGACGTTTTGGGTTCGCGAGCCGTCCTGGGCAGGACCCTCACCGCTGCTGTGCGCGTAGCATGACGCGCGCGCGGCGGTCCCACATACGCGGCGGCCTCTTCACGTGTGCGCGGGGGGTGGGTGTGGGATCCGCATCGGGAGCCGTCCAAAGCGCGTCCACGTCTCGTGTCGCGTGTGTCAACGTCAACGCCGTTGCAGAGGGCATGTCAAACTGAGATACGCCTTGGGATCTGCGCGACGTTGCTCGTACGCTTACCGACTGCTGCCGGGTCGCATCGTCGAGTTGAAGCCCTGTCAATCGCGAGCAGCACTCGCGGGAGGCCTTCCGAGACGCGCGTCGCTGTGTGGCAACCCATGGACATTGTCAGCGAGGGGTGAGAGGAAGAAGGACGGATGGGTGGAAAATCGAAAATGCAGACAGCCGAGCTGACGCCGTCCTGGTTCTCCAGCACAGCTCTTCCCACCGAGCATGCATCGCCGCACAACGACCAGTTTTCGATCAGGGTTTCAGGGTTTGCCGTCCACTGAATTGTATGAAGTCATAGGCCGCGATACGGTGGCATGGCCGCGCCTCGACCTGCACATCTAAAAGAACGGCAGCCTTCCTGAGGAAATGGCACCACCAAAAGGCGAGACGTCTCATGAGTGCAGTCTGACACGACTAGGAGCGGGCAGCGGGCTAGAGAATGGCTCGGAGCATGTCAGCACGAGACTTCGAACGATGAGCATGTTTGAAGGCTCGACGGAGGACACTCACCACACTTCGTTTTTAGCAGCAGCGAGCAGCCACGCGCATTGCGGATCCCCAATTCGGCCCCGCCTCATGGCCGAGAGGAGCGGAGTGGCACGGAGCGCAAGCGTGGACGGTGGACACATCCCGCTACTCGAGCGGCGGTGCAGATCATGTTGTCAAACCCCACTAGTGGGCTCTGTGGGCTACGTTGTACAAAACAGGAATACATCTCCAGGTGTCGTGCGTCGAACGTTCGTTCCAAGCCTCTACTTCAGTGCCTTCTTCATTTGCTGTGTGTCGCACGGGGCGCGTCAGCAACGGGCGAACAACGGCAACGCGAAAGGGAAGGAGAAGTGCGGGGGCACCAAGATCGTGTAATCGAGATGCTCCCGCGATGTGTCCGACGCACCTCCTCCATCGTGTCCAAGTCCGTCGTCTCGATCCGGACGATCTGCCTCCCCGTCGCGCGCTCGATCTGTTCCATCTGCTGCCAAGTCGCCTTGTCATGCACAAAGTTGACAGAGATACCCTTCCGTCCAAACCGGCCCGTCCGACCTGCAAAGACGGACATCGAGAGACATGCCTTCAGCTTCCTTTCGACGCGTCAGATCAGGCTTGGACAGGTTGCGCACCAATACGGTGAATGTATGTCTCGACGTCTGGCCGAAGGTCGCCCTTGTTGCCGAAGTTATCGCGCTCGTTGAGGAGCGGGAGGTCGTAATTGACCACCATGTTTACTTGCATGATGTCGATCCCACGCGCGATGACGTTCGTCGTGATCAACACTTTATCCTTTCCCTCCCGGAACCCGTCGATGATCGCGTCACGGTCCGTGGCATCTTTTGCGCCGTGCAGTGATGCGACCTTGTGGCCCTCTGCCGTCATCCGTTGGGAGATTCGGTCCGCCGTGTGTCGATGCTACAAGTTAAACCGGCGGCGGTCCGTAAAAGAAGCACAGAGTCGATCGGCATCATGCATCAGAAGCGTTCGGGGTGCGCGGAGAGGGGGCACTCAAGATGACGTACTTGGCAGAAGATGATGCTCTGGCCAATGGTCAAGAGGTGATACAGCGACACGAGGACCTCGTACTTGTGCTCCTCGTTCCTGCAGTCCATGTAGAACTGGCGGATGTTGTCGACTGACAGCTCGTTCCGCTGCAGCTCGATCTTGTTTGCATTTGGCGCGAACTTGTTTGCGAAGCTCCGCACGTGGTCTGGGAACGTCGCGGAGAAGAGGACTATCTGCACGTTTGGGCTCCTCGGCAGCATGCTGCACACGCACACACACGCGTCGGAGTTTGCGACATCGGTCGCGTCAGATTAAGGCGTGTCAAAGCCCGAGGCAAACAACCAGACTCACTTCTTTACGCGGAGCGTCTGCTCGCCTAGACCGTCCTTGTCCAGCATATTGTCTGCTTCATCGAGCACGAAGACCCTCACTGCCGAGACGTCGATGACTCTCCGCCTGATCAGATCCGTCATCGTTCCCGGCGTTCCGACGATTATATGCGCAGTGATCATTGTTGCGCCCTTCGGCAGGCTCTCCTTGATAGCGTACTCGGTCTGAACGGCCGTAAACTTGCCCATGGCAACAACCACCGACATGATCTGCCTCGCAAGCTCTCGGGACGGTGCGAGGCAGAGCGCCTGAACGAAGTAATAGCCAGTTATTTTGGAACGAGGTTCTCACCAATGCCACTGGCTACCCACCTGAGGCTTGTTGGTCGAGTAGTCGACACGGCTAAGCATGGTAAGAACGAAGGCAGCCGTCTTCCCAGTGCCTGATTGAGATTGGCCGATCATGTTCTGTGGACTGTAACGCAACCGTCAGTCGAGCGACTGTCACAGCAGGTTTTGAGCCACAAAAGGAGATCGCGCTCAGCCTTCGTTTCATGACAACTAATGCGGCAGTGAAATGGCCCACAGCGCACATTACGTCCCACACAGGATGGACATGCGATCAGAAATCATTCACGCGGTAGTGTAACTGGGCGGAGCATTGAATCGTTACTTGTTCGATGCCCACGGCAGTATGCGAATGGCAACTAGAAGGCTGGGGGAAGCTCTAGTGCACCCACGACAGGATCGAGAACAATAAAAGTCCGGAGGCAAACAAACCACGGACAGGCACAGCAGTCACACCTAGAACAGGGAAGTGGAATGCATCCTGGTCTTGTTCGCGCGACAGAGGCACGAAGAACCGGTCTGAACGCTACGCGCCACACGAGGATAGATGGCAGCGATCCGAGAGCGCACGAGAACGCGATCGCGCGCGGCCGACTCGGTTGGCATCCCCGAGCACGCCTGAAGCCAAGGGAACGACACTCACGGATTTGAGAGCAGAAGGGGGAGGGCGCGCTCCTGGATCTTGGAAGGCTTCGTGAAGCCCATGTCGTAGATGCCTTTAAGGAGATCATCGTGCCTATCCGCCAAAGGACACATGTAAAGATGCGCTTTTAAGGTGCAATTGCAGCCTGGTACTCACAGTCCGAGCTCCTCGAACGTCTTGGCACTGTAGAGGGGAGAATTGGGATCGGCCTGCTGATCTGCGAGAGTGACCTGGACGCGAGAGACAAAGGGTCACGATCGGGACGCGTCGGGGCGCATATAGTCGGTCAAAACACCCACCGAAACCTCGAATGTGGACTTGATGAGATCCGTTACTGGAGAAAGTCGCGATTTGTGAGGGGTTCGCTCGGATGGTGGCGGGACTGACCAGCATCTGCGTCGTGCTTGGTTTCGGGAGCGGTGTCCTCGGCCGGGGGCGCTGCCGCCGCCACCGCCGCCGTCGCTGCTGCTGTTGGATCTGGCATGAGAGAGGAAAGCGGGGAAATGAATGAGAGAGAGCTCACAGGGCGTGTAAAATCCGTCGGCGTCTTTCTCCATGGATGTTCACAACGTCGGCAGACAAAGCCTCCTCCTCGTAAATCTCCTCCCAATTTCGAGCCGATGCGCGCTGCGGCCACCTTCGATCGGAGATTAAAGTCTTCTTTATCTTATCTTCTGCCGCCGGCACCACCCCAGCTCTCGCGTTCATCGCGCTCCCTCCTTTGCTCGCACCTCCATTTCTAAAACCATCGCGTATACGAAGGACTTCCGCGGCCAAGGGCAGGACTTCGAGAACTGAGCACCGAGTACGCGTGTTTCACATACCAGTCAGTTTTCATTAGCTTCTGTTCGAATGAGCCTCCCACCGCAGCACCACCACAATGAGCTTCGGTTCCCTCCTGCAACGCATCCAGAGAGGCCTCTCAACCGTGGAGCTCGTTCACACCTCCCATCCCCGATGGCCGTTACCTCCTGGCCCTTCCACCTCCCCCACCGTCCAGATCTCAGTCCTCGATTCGTCCTTCAATCCTCCTACCCTCGCCCACCTCGCTCTAGCGAACGCCCTTCCCCCGCCTCCTCGAAACGCACCATCTCCATTAGCCCCACATGATTTTGATGCGCGGCTGCTGCTTCTCTCCGTCAGGAACGCCGACAAGCAGCTCAAGGCCGGGGACGCGACGTACGAGCAGCGCATGGAGATGATGGTCCTTCTCGCCCAAGAGCTTGCCCCCACACTATCGCAGCCTCTCGCGCGTGAACCAAACGTCGCCGTCGCCATTATAGACGAGCCCACCTTCGTTGGCAAGTCTGCTGCACTCCTGGACTTTCTTCGTAAACGCATCTTGGACCTGCACCGGTCACCCGGGGTCATATTCACGTCGCCCTCCGACGGCCTCCCCTTTCCCAAATTGACCTTTCTCATGGGCACTGATACCATCGTGCGTTTCTTTGCTCATCGCTACTACCCCAACGAACGCGCTATGGCAACCTCTTTGCGCCAATTCTTCTCGCCAGACGAGAACGATTCTTGTATCATTTGTGTCCGACGAACCAGCGGATTGTCGGGGGCGGCCGAGGAATCGGTAGAAATTCAAATCCCTGACTTTATCAGAGAGATCCCACCCGCAGAGAGAATATCATTTGTCGACATTGGGGACGAAGAGCGTACCTTCAGTAGTAGCCAAGTTCGTGGCAAACTAGCCAACCGCGAGGAGTCGTGGCGATCAATGCTCTCTCCCATGGTAGCGCATTACATCGCTGAGCATTGCCTATACTCACCATCGCAATAACGCCTGATCATACAGAGAAACAAAGAGATGAAAGAAATCTATTGGGTATTACATTATGCGTAAAAGTCGTGGGATGCGTGCGTGTATGTAGTACGTATACAGACCATGGGAATGTTGGTGGATTACAGCGATGGAAAACCTGAATAGTCCTGAGCGTGACGTGATGCAGAGACGATGTTTATGACGAAGCCTGGGCGAAAGCAATAGCAGTAGTCTGGGAGGTGAGGCACGTCAATACTCGTTCTCATCGTAAACGGTAACAATGACTTACATCTGAGTGGCTGAGGGAGATGTGGACCTTCGAGACACCCTTCGCGTCTGCCGCCGTCTTGGCCTCACCATGGAGGGTGACCGTCGGGACGCCAGTCTCGTCGGGAAGAATCTCAATGTCCTTCATAGCGGCCGCAGCACCCTTGGAAGCGACGCCAAGTGACTTGAAGACGGCCTCCTTACCAACCCAACGTGCTGCGAAGGACGCGGGAGGAGAAGGCTGTGCACGGCAGTAGGCGACCTCAGCATCGGTGAAGTTGCGGCTCACGAATGTCGGATTCCACGATGGCACCGAAGAGATGAGCTCTTGGTCAACACCAACGCCGGTGGTGGATGCGGTGGCGAGGACCTCCGAAACCGCCTTGACATTAGATGTGTCAACGTCGAGCTTGGTCGCTTGCTTAGCGGTGAACTCGTAGCTGCCGGTCTTCGGGTTGTATGACGTGCGCGCCAACGAGTTGAGCAGGACAGGGCCCTCCAGCTCCTTGCTGTACGGCGGCGAGTCTTTGACCTTGACGAGGTTGTTCGAAGTCATCATCTCGCTCATGGCCTTGTAGCACAGACGGTGACGGTGACGGTTCTTGACCTTGTACGCCTCGTAGACTGAAGGTTCAAGAGCAGCGAGCAGGTACTTGGGGTTGATCACCATGCAGGTGCCGCCGACTTGTCCGAAACCGAACGAGGACTAAGGCGACATTAGTCGGTCGAAACTCGTTAATGCCTGATGGACAGCACGTACCATGACGCCAGCACGGATACCGTCCGTATAGATGGTCTTTGAGGGGAAGATCAAGTAGGTGTGTTTCTTGAACAGGGCATCGATGTTGCTAAGAAAACGGTCAATATTGTGCGCGAACCAAGATCTTCGTGACGCTCACTCAGCGTTGCGGTTGCCAGGAATGATACCCGACTCCACGCTCTGGAGGAGACCGGCGAGCTGCCACGCAGCAGAGCCACCCTTCGAGTGTCCGCAAAGGCTCTTTTGGGCCATGATGGGCACAGCATTGCCGTTCGTTCTTCCGAGGTTGGTGAAAACGTCGTTCCAAATATGAGTCTCGTTCTTCTCCTGTAGGCAAATCATGTGTGAGTGGTGAGCATGCTTGCAAACTATGCGAACTCACGTTTGCGCCAGTACTGGTACCATGGATAGACAGGACGCCAAGATCGTCCGGGGTGAGACCCCATACAGCCAGAGCGCGACGCAAGGGGGCGATGCGGGGGTCTGCGCCCTCCAGCATACCGTACGTTGCGATTGCGTCCTTCTCCTGGCGAGCCGCCTCCTTCTCAATGTCGGCAACACGGTTAGCAACATATTCCTGGTCGGTAGTGTCGCCATTGCTCTTGCGGAACTCGAGCTCGTCCTGGAGCTGTTGACGCTCGTTCTCCAGCCACTGTGCGATCTGTCTCCTCCGGAAAGTAAGTTGCCTGGAGCGATAGGCGATGTCGAGGATTGGGAGGGGGTGCTTGGTCGACACTTGGCGGGCAATAGACAGCGCCCCCCGGCCAGGAGCAGGAACAGAGCGACCGGCCTTGTCGCTAAAGGATGTTTCAATGTTAACAGCGCTCTCAATCCAACGACTCGCGAAACTTACGTGGACGTCGAAGTGAAGCCGATGATTCCACGGATGGGGGCACCGAGCTCGAGCGCCGTCTTCGCGTTCATGAGCACGTGCACACCAGTTCCCTGGGCTTCCATGAACTGCAGGGGGTGATCGTCAGCACATAAGCGTTCGAAAACATTGAAATACCTACCCCTGAACGGGTCGTCGTCGTGGGACGAGACATCTCCGTGGGCTCACGGCCCATAGCCAACTCTGTCTCTGCGTTGCTCGTTGCCTTCATGTTCGCGAACTCGAATGAACCTTCCTCGCTCAAGTCATCGAAGCCGCCCGCAAGCATGACTTTGGCCTTGCCGGACAAGAGGGTATCGCAAGCGATCTCAATCGACTGAAGAGCGGTCGCACTGTGGAATTCTCTTAGCAAATAGGCGCAAGGTGGATGCAGGGGATTCTTACCAAGCACCGACAGGGATCTTTATGGGTCCACTAGACGACAGGAGGAGGAGGTTCACCCAACCAGCAGTCGTGTTGATGAAGCTGTTAACGCAGAGTGAGCATTTAGTCAGGCAGCACGGAGATAGCACTTACGTCTCCTGCAAGATGTCGTTTTGAACCTCCTTCTCGTCCCGACGGTCCTTGAACATGCGCGACAAGCTCTCCATACCACCCATGCCGCTACCAATGCTTGAACCGACTTCCGACGGGTGCATGTACTGGTAGAGTTCGTAGGGGTCCGTGATACCGGACATGTTGAGGGCCTCAGCGGCGCATACCAGAGCCCAGAGGGTTGCGCGGTCGGTTTGAGCCATGATGTCAGCGGGAATGCCGTAGCGACCAGCATCCCAGCCAGTAGGAATCTGACCGGCGACGGTGCGGTTGAACGTGAATGCCTTCGGGACGAAGATCCTCGCGCCCTTCTTGAACTTGACGAACCACTGGCCACCTTCGGCTGCCCAGATATCGCACTTGTCACCGTGTTCGTACTTGAACTTCTCAGCATCAGGTAGAGAGGCCTCGAACGCTTCGAGGTCGTGGAGGAGCTCGATCTCCTGGTTGAACACCTTCTTCTTGGGATCGTAGCCACGGAAGAGTTCAGGCTCTGTATAATGCCGTCAGCTGCACGCCTTGCTTTTCTAAGAAGAAAGACTTACCGATGAGGCGTACACCAGCATGGGTGAGAATGTCCTTCTCGTAACGGCCGCGAACGTCCTTGTCGTCGACAGGTTCGCTAGACTTTGCGTCAACCCAACCGACGTAGAGAGAGCCGTCCTTGAGACGGCCGTCGAAGTGCTTGATGAAGCCCATCATCCATGCCATCTCAATACAGCCCTCAATGGTGAACGCGCCACGAGCCTCCATCTCCCAGCGGGTACGGGAGCTACCCCATGGGCCAACCTCCGCAAAGCCGGTGACGACGATGACCTTCTCCAAGTCAAGCATGCCGCGGAGCTGAGAAATCTGGGCGAACGACTCGGACGGCTCGAGAGTGGGGAAGTTGAACTGGAAGTTGGCACGGGGAGTGACGTTGACGGTCTGCAGCACGCGTTCGGCCTCGACGCCGTTCACGGTCTTGAAGTCGGCGGCGTTGTCACGGGCGATAGCACGACGAAGGTCGCTCTTCTTCTGCAGGTCGCCGCGGATGCGGACGGTGATCTCAGCCAAGTCAGGTAGACGATCCATGCCGCCATTCAAGTCAGCCCAGATAGGCTCAACCTGAGTGATGCTGAAGACGAGGGGGTGCATGAGGCCAAGAATGTTGAAGGCCATCTCCTTCGCCGAGAAGGTGCGCACTCCGTGACCCTCGAGTTCTGCCGCGACAGTGTTGGTGGCCTCCATCAGGCCAGTACCACGAGTCCAGCTGATCAAGGAATATCAGTAAAATGCAAACGATAGCGAAATCGAATCAACATACCCGATGACGGCACCAGCAAGGCACAGGTACTCTCCCCAGCTCTCGCTGTTCCAGCGGTTGAACAGAGTCTCGAGGGAGATCTTCGACTCCGAATAGAGACCGTCGTTGCCGAACAAACCATGGTTGGGAGACAAGGGAAGGATGACCTGTGTGGGGCGAGTGACGATGTGACGGCTTGCCTTCTTGCTCTTGACGGCACCAAGGAGGCGGAGAAGGTTGACCAACATGATGCGGTGGGCCAGCTCGGACTTGTCGTCGAGCCCATCGATCTCTCGTCCGTTCTCTGGGACGGCGGCGAAGGGGAGGATGTAGTCAAGATCGAGGCTGAGGGTCTGGTAGATGTAGTCGACGAGGGCCTCGACGTCCTGCTTGGAACCCTGGTTGAAGGGCACAACAGTCAGGGCAGAGCCCTTGCTGCCGAACCGCTGGAAGATTCCCTGGTAGTACTCCACCGATGACCTGCTGTAGCGCGAAGTGGTGATGACGACGTGAGCGCCGCCGGAAAGGAGACCCTTGACAATCTCGACACCGATGGAACCCTTTCCGACACCGGTGAGCAGCGCGTTCTTGTCCTTGAACGATGTACCAGATGTAGCGATCTCATGAAGGATGTCGAGGTAGACTCCGGTGAGGTTGCTGCTGTACTCCCAGTTCGCCCCGACCTTCCGCTTGAGGTGCAAGAGGGGAACCTTGTCGGCGGAGACAGAAGTGATGCCAGAGATCTGCGGACGAAGGAACTGAGAGGACGAGCGACGGCCGCGAGGACCGGTGTGACGAGTGCGAGACTCGGGGCGCTTGCGGAGAGAGCGAACGACACCTTCGTAGAGAGCCTTGATCCGGCCCTTCTGCTCCTCGCTAATTTCGGGCTGAGACTTGACGACATTCCAGAGCTTCAGAACGTCCTCCTGGATCTTCTGGATGTTGGTCGGAGCAACGACGGCGTCCGGACTCGCCATTTCCTCGACGTAGGCTTCGAGCTTCCTGACGTTCTCGCGCACGATCTCCTTGTAGACGATGTCGCCCTTGTCCGTGACCTCAGTGTGAGGAGCAGTGGGGAACGTCACTGGGAAAATGAATCGGTACATTGATCAAAATGGTCAACGTAAAGTAACTTACCGTCCTTGTACAGCGGCGGCTTCCCGACGACCTCACGACAGTTGTCGATGAGCTGCTGGCCGAACTGCTTCGCAAGCCTGTAGGTCTCTCCGCGTTCCGGATCGCATTGGTCGATGTAGTACTGCATGTACGTGATCAAGTCGGGGTCCGCGCGGTTCATGATCGCAATGCAACGAGCGGTGATCTCACGATCGACGGTGGTAAGACGACCAAAGATGATGTCGTAGAACATGAGAAGCGCATCCTGACGGACCCAGTTCCAAGACGAGTCGAAGTGGCGGGCCTTGAGGGCGTCGAACACGGGCTGAATACCGTTGACGTACGTGTCTCCGTGTTCGCGGGCGATGGCGTCCAGGCGGGACTGGAGCTGCTCGGAGTTCGCCTTCTCTGCGTCGTACTTGATCTCGCCAGCACGGACGTCGCGTTTGAGGTAGCGCATCCAAAGATCGACTTGCTGCGCGGCGAAGGTGTCCTGGTCTGTCTGGAACTTGAGGAACTCCTCGCTGTTGATGACAGCCCCTCCCGCTCCGCCTCCACCGCCGGCAGCGGCGCCAGAAGAAAGCGAGATGCCAGACCGCTGCGCGTACAGAGCGACAACACCGTCCAACCACGACTTCGCCTCCGCCTCTGATCCGAGACGCTTAGCGGGTTCCATCGTCGCCGCGAGGAGGAGGACACCATCTGCACGGGACGCTCCGATACCCCAGCTCTTGGAGAGGTAGGACTTGATAGCAGAGACGTTGAATCCACCCGGCATCTTGCCGCCGACGAGGCGCGAGATGAGACCCGTAGTGTACTTGCCGAGGGATCCACTGAAGCCAACGCCGAGCGACGATCCCAGTTCCTCAAGAGGCAGCTCCTCGCCCTTCTCGGGGGCGGAAGAGAACTCGAGCTGAAGGTCACCGAGGATCTCGTTCTGCATGGTAGACTTGCCGCCGACGAGGTCCTTGATGCTCTTGGAAAGGGGGATTTCGTCGACCTTCTTCTTCAGCTTCTGAGCGATGATGGCGACCAAGACCTCAACGGCCTTCAGAGGGACATCCTCGACGCTTGCGGCAGATGCGGAAGGGGCAGCAGCGACGGGGGCGGGAGCCGCGGCGGCAGGAGCGGCAGGAGCAGGAGCCGACGATTCTGTAGCAGACTCGGCAGCAGGCGCCTCGGCCTCAGGCTCGTCCTCGAACTGGTAGTAGACCTCCTTCGCGTGCTTGGCGTGACAGAAAATAGCGCGGTGGTGGGTAACCGAGTCGTCCTGGGCCTCGTACTTGGCCTTGAGCGTGCGCGTCGCCATACCCGTGAGCGTCGGCGAAGGACCAATCTCGATAAACCTCTCGAAGCCATACTTCGTGAAGAGGATGTCCTGAGTCTCAATCCACCGCACAGGAGACGCGAATTGGTACGCAAGAAGTTCGACGAGGATGACGTAGGCAAGCTTCTGGCGCTGGTCTGGAGAACCCCATTTCTCTTGGTCCCACTTGCGCAGGACCTTGTCGAGGCGAGGCGAGAGGGTCTGGTCGTAGATCAACTGCGCGTACTCCTTCGAGACCTCGAAGGGCTTGGCCACCAAGTTGGGCACGTACTTGCCGACAAGGGTGTCAGGGTTCAAGTGTGCCGCGTTGATCTTCTTCGAGAGGTCTGTCGGAGGCATGAGCACATAGCCATCAATAGAAGCAAAGGCAAAACTTACAAGCACGGAAGGGCATGACACCAGCCCACAAGTAGCGGGAGTGGAACGGCACGTCGATACCGGGAAGAGGGATCGTAGCAAAGCCGCGCTCGAGGGTGATGTAGCCCTCCTTCGCCTGCAGCTCCTTCGCCTTGGCGTAGCAAGAGTTGACGATCTCGCCAAGCATCTCCTTGACCTGGTCGACAGTGAACTTCTCCGTCAACTGGAGACACAATCAGCTGAAGTGCAAATCTAGAGATGCGAAGTTCATTACCTTCGGGATGTCAATCTTCTCCATCTTTAGGTAGTTGAGGACGTTGGTCAGGGTCTGGAGCGCAACGAGCTCTCCGGCACAGACGTATTGTTGACCCTAAAACAAGGTGAGTAAGCATAGAAAGTAGATACAACCATATTCACGACATACCTCGACGTTGAAGTTGACGATTTCAAGCAAGCAACCCGTCTGCGACGCGATGTTGTCGACGACCTCACGAAGAGCCGCGTCGTTGAACGTCTTCGAAATACGACTGGGGTTTACAGCGCACATCGCGTAGTTGGAGCGGTTCTGGGAGTCGCGCTCGACAGCGCGCTGCATGGTAATACCACGATAGAAGACGACGTCGACGAGAGACGAAATGGGAAGCACGTCTGCGATGGAAGCCAGCGCCGAGTACTCGCCGAGCGAGTGACCAGCGAACGCGGACTCCTTCTGAACGAGGCCCTTGGAGCGCATGTCCTCGAACGCGGCACGTTCGGTGACGACGAGGGCGATCTGAGCGAATTGGGTCGCGAACAAGAGACCGTTGGGATGGCTGAAGGTGTAACGCTGAGTACGAACGTTGATGTCGCCGAACAAGGGGAGCGTCTTGACATTGCCCTCCTTGTCCATCGTGTCGTAAGTCATGTCCATGTAACGCTGGCGGATGGCCTGGCCCTTGATACCACCGAAGTGAATCGTCTTCTCCTTGGGGTTGTCCTTGACGATCTCCACGATAGAGAAGCCGTAGACGGCGGTCAAGTGTGCGTCAGCAGCCTCCCAGACAGAGCGCGCAGCGGGAGAGTTGTTGTACAGCTCCATACCCATGCCAGGCTCTTGAGAACCCTGGCCAGTGAAGACGTAGACGGTGGTGGGTTGAGCAACCTCTGCCGTACCGACAAGGACCTTCTCGCCTCGGGTGTTCGCCGTCTCGACGCTGACCACGAGGTTGCCGTCGCGCATCCCAACGTGCTTGATCTTGACTTGGAGTTCGTCTCCGGGGAGAATCATCCCAACAAACGAGACGTCGTATCTAGAAAAATTGCTTGAGAAGAAATTCGGAACATAAAGTCGATGATGCAACTTACGCGACAACACGGTCAGGCTGGCCCTGAGCGACGACGTTCTCGACGTAGCGACGAGTCGCAGCGCTAGACCACATGCCGTGGGTGATCGTTCCAGGGAGGGCAGCGTAGTCCGCGAAGTACGGGTTGATGTGGATCGGGTTGAAGTCGCCAGAGATCTTGGAGTAGGGCTCGTTGGTCGCAGGAGAGTTGAAGACGGCGCTGCTGGTGGTCGTCATCGAATAGCCCTCGTTGGAGAGCGAGCTGACGAGACCCTGAGGCTTGCCGTTGCGCTTGAGGTACTCCACGACGGGGTTGCCGCGGGAGTCGTCCTGGAGGAAGTCGACGGAGCCGACCTTGACGAGGCGCTTGATCTGGTCGCGGACGAAGACGTCTCCAGACACGTTGACGGCCTTGAAGCACGTCTTGTTGCGGTACGTGACCTCCGAGCGGACACGGAAGATGAGCGAGGTGCCGGCCAGAAGGGGCTTGGTCTCGTCGTCCCACTCGAACCACTCCTTGGACTGCAGCACGCCAACGGAAGCGTCCGTTGCGAGTTCAACAAGGTAGTCGGGCTCTTCGGTGAGCTCGAAGGTGTTCCCATAGTCGCTGAAGCGGCCACGGTACAGGAAGGAAGACACGACCTCGATGACGCGCTCGGTACCGCGAGTGACGAAGCCCTTGACTTTGACGGTCTTACCCGCGTCGCTGTTGGTGACACCAACGATGCGAGCCTCGGCCTTGCAGACGTCACCGGCCTTGAGCAGCTTCGCGCCATCCAGCAAACGGAATCCGTTGGAAAGGTGGACGAGCTTGAGCAAGTCTCCGTCGATAGGAGCCGGGAAGATCGCCTTCATGATGGCCTGCAAACGAATGTGAATCAGAGGGTTGCTTCGAATGCAACAGAGAGGAAAAGCCAACCTGCCAGCCAGTCACGATAGCGAAGTCCATCGGGGCGAGAGGCGTCTCATTGCGAACAGACTTGAACGCCTCGCCCTGGTTACCGATGACCGCGCAGAAGGTTTCGATGTCGTCCTCGTCGATGGTGACCTCGGGGCCAGTGTAGACTTCGCGGACATCGATCTCGGGAAGGACCTCGTTGTCTCCAAACCACAGCCTCCAGTAGAACTGCTTGATGCGAGTGTTCCTATCCTCAGAAACCTCGTGGATGGGCGCGAAGCCCATGGCTGGCTTGTACGAGTAATGGAAATGCAAAGGAACGGAGCTTTCGAGACGCTCTTCGAAGATCGTAACGTCGATGATGGATGTCGAAGCGTTGAACGTCGTCTCGACGACCTTGAAAGAAGGGTCATGGACGCCAACTGAACGTGCAGCGCCGTAGAGCGAGATCTTGGTCGGGCGAGAACCGTCAGTCTCGACAATAACCTTCTGACCGCGGCGGGGAGCGAAGAGGCGGCGGAGCGGGTTGTCGATGTATGCATTGCCTTGGATGACCGTAGCCGAGGTGAGGAGGGCGCGAGCCCAGCTAAGCTCCGGACCAGCGATGGTCTCGAGCCACGCAGCGGTCTCGGGGAGAGCGTCGCCGAGGACATAGGTCGCGGTGTTCCCGGAGACTGCGGGAGCGATGGGAGTGCGGACAGAACGAGGGGCAGGGCTGAGATACTCGATGGTAGGGATCTTCGACTTGTCACCACCGTATTGGCGAGCGACGAGCTTCTCGATAAGGAGTGAGGTGATGTTGCCCAGGAGGTCCTTGATGGGCTCGTCCTTGACCTTGGAGTGCTTGACAGCAACCGGCCCTTGGAGAATGCAAACACGCTGCGGGTCCTGGTCGAAGACGGCATCGATGTCCTCGGCAGCCCAGAGCGAATCCTACGGAGGATTCAGTCAGAGGAATATGAACAAAACGTGGGAGACAGACCTTCTTGAACCAGACTTCGAAGTTCGCGTCAAGCACGGGGATGAAAGGCGCTGGCTTCTGGCCAGGACGCTGAGAGATGGCGAGGAAGTAAGCCTTGTCCTCCGCAGCGAGGATCTGCTCGGTCGCAGCGGGGTACTCCTTGAAGAACTTCTCGATGAAGTCAGCCGGCTTGTCGAGAGCGGAGAAGGACTGGAGGATCGAGGACTTCTGCCCGTTGTTGAGACCCGCGAAGCGCTCTTCGACGCGACGGAGCCAGTCGCCCGTCAGGTTGCGCAAAGACAGGTCGACCCAGCGCTCCTGGTGCGAGACATACATCAGACGGACCATGCGGAGAACCACCTCCTCGTAGGTCATGTCTGCGATATCCTCGACGACCGAGCCGTCCTTCTTCCAGCCAAACCAAGGCTTCGCGAAGTCCCGATTGAGCTTGCCAATGATCTCTGCACGACGCTCAGTGAGCCAAGCGAGACGCTTCTCCTTCGGCAGCTTGAAGACAGAGTCGTCGAACTCCTTCCAGAGCTTGACGGCGCGGGTCGCGATCTTGTGAATAGGCTCTCCGAGCTCAGAACGGACCGTAAGAATACCGCCGGTCTCCTTCGCGTAAGTGCCCTCCCACTGCGCATCGTCGACACCAGGCGCAGAGACAATAAGGTCCTTGACAGAAGAACTGGTGTGCGCCTCCTTCGCCACCATGACACGACTAGCGAAGAGGAAACCGTCGAACGGCATGGGCTGGAGACCGTACATCTCAACAGACCAGTCGCCAGTGAGGTATGGCCAGAGGTCGTCAGCACCACCGAAACCGGAACCACCGACGAGGATGAGGTTGGCGTGCTGGCGGATCGAACCGTAGGTCGAGAGAATGGGCTGGTGGAAGTCCTCGCAAGAGTGGTGACCTCCAGCACGACCACCGGTCCACTGCATGATGATCGGGAAGTCAGGGTTCGCAGCAGCGATGTTGACGACCTGACGAATGCCGTCCACCGAGCCGGGCTTGAAAGAGACGTGCTTGATGCCGGCGTTACGGAGAGCGTCAATGATCTCGGCGGCCTTCTCCGTACTAGGGATACCGGCAGCAACACAGAAGCCCTCGACAGGGAGCCCCTCGCGCCGCATCTCCTGCCAAAGCGGGAACTGGAAGCCAAACTGACGGGGGTTGATGTACAGTGCATTCAGAGTGATCCCGACGCCAGCAGGAATGTTGGCTTGGATCTCAGCGACCTTTGAGCGGAGAGCGGCAGCATTGTAGTGGCCACCACCAGCGAGCTCGATGTGGTATCCGGCGTCGAGGACGGCGCTGACGAAACCGGCCTTCACGGTCGTAGGCGTCATGCCCGCAATCATGATGGGAGGCTTGCCAAGCAGGCGGGAGAAGGGAGTATCGATATGGATAGTGCCATCGCTACAGGCGGTCTTCAATACACATCCGACTAGTATGGATTAGGGCAACTCACCTCGTCTTAACGAGGCTCGGAGACAACTTCTTGATCCACCACTGCTCGGTCTTGATGTTTTGCGCATCAAAGAGCTCGGCGGGACCCTTGGACTTGTCGCCAGCAACGACCACGCGAACGCCGCGGCCCTCCAGGTTGCGGGCCGTAAGCGGGCCGATGCCGCTGAGACCACCGGGACCGAAATCAAGCGCGTGCGTCGCGGTTTCGGGGAAGTTGGTCGCCTTGGACCAGTGGATAGGCTGCGTGAAAATCTGGTCGCACAAAGAGCGCGTCAGAGAGCCAGAAAGCGAGCGAAGGTCAGAGCCTGTTGTGGGGTTGTCAGCAGGGATGCGGAAGGAAGATAGGTCTCCACTCGCCATCTTCTGTATGGTAGACAGGAATACCGAGATCCTCCTTCGTCCACAGCTCCTTGTTGTCGAGATCCTCCATGACCTCATCAGTGACAGTGCCGAGATACTTGCTGTGGTACGGGACGCCGACAACAAGGAAGCGAACGGAGAACACAGGCTTGCGCTGCGAGAAGGGTGTCTTGCTCTGGTCGAGCCCGATTGGAGCGCGGATCTTCCTGAGGCTAGTGACGAGACCGTAGAGCGCACGGGGTGGTCCAGTGACAACGAACGCTCTGGGACCATTGTTGAGAGAGACACCGATCTTCGAGTTGTCAGAAAGGTGCTTGTTCGTCTTCGCGATGTGGCCCTCGACCTCTTTGAGGGAGAGACCGGTGATAGACAGCATAGGACTGGGGGCGCCTTCGCCGCCATCGACCGAGTCCTGTACGATGCTGGGCTCGAGGGCGAGAACTGGGAACGCCTGTTGGCCACGAAGACTGGAGTAGAAGGACCACTTAACCGCGCTCGCAGCATTCTTGTGGAAGGAGTCGAAAGTCGTCGACGCGGCTACGGCCAACGCGGAGACAAGGCCTTGGGAGTGGCCGGTCGCGCCCTGAAGACGAGCGCGGAGGTCACCGGGTGTAAGTTGTGATACGCGGCATACAATCAAGTACTGCGTAAGCTGGGTGAGGGCGATGAGGGGGAACGACACGGGTATGGAGGCAAGGTAGGCCAGCGATGGGCGTGGAGATGCGCCGGTGAGCCACGAAATAACGTCGAGGCCATGAGTATAGAGGGTCTCCTCCTCGGACTCTTCCACAAGGGGAATAAGGACTTCGCGGGTGATGGTAGTCAGGAAGTCGGAAACGTAGGGCTTGTAGACGTCGTATAACGTCTGCAGCTCGTCGAAGTAGACTTCATTAGTCCCCTGGCCGCCGAAGAGTGCGTAGATGTTCGCGTCTCCGCGGGCTGCCGCGGAAAGGAGGGCGCTCGAGGGCGCGCGCGGGATATCGGAGACGTTCTTTGCCTCGAGCGCGGCGAGAGCTTGGAAGTAGGAGGTGAGGACCGTCTTGCGGACCTCCGTGTCGAACGCGGCGACGATTACGTGAATGTCTTGGGTACTGAGGTGGGACGCGGTGAAGTGCTTGAGTGATTTGAGGAGAATGGAGGTGCGCGCCGCCTCGGACTGCGCGTCCTCGTCTAGTTTTCCAGCGGTGAAGCCCAGGAAGCGAGAGAACAGCTCTACGGTCGCTTCGGCCGCGTTTTCGAGCTCGACGGTGGTGTCTATCGCGTCATTCGTGGCCTGGACGTGCGTGAACTCATCTCTAAGAACTTCTGCGGCAGTCCACTCGTCCGCCTGGGTGGAGACCGGAATCGAGATCTGGCAACGCAAGGGATAGGGTCAGTCTCATTCCATAACTCCACAGCTCTAACGATCGGTCGCTGTATGCGCGCATACAGCAACATAAAACAGCGGGGGTGGGGACGGTCGCGACACGCGTCGCGGTATTACGTACGTGACGCGATCTGCATACACCAGGCGCAATTTCACGCGTCCAGCGCGTGCCCGCGTCCTCTGGATCCTCCCCTCCTCATCGCAGTCCTCACGATTGCTCCAGTCCCATCTTCTTGGTGCACCCGGACTAACATGGTACGAATACTCACTCTAATGGATCCGGATTGGATTAGGAGCGGGCGAGTCGTGATCCCCTTGCCGGAAGCTGAGGATGCAGACATTGCGTGGGGGAAGTGATCGTCGTGGAGGCGGGGGGAATGAGAGGGAGAGGCGACGAGATGGTGGGGAGGAGTACAACCCAGACGAAAGGGTAGTGCAGAAAGGGCCACGCCCGACGGCCCAACTTGAATTTTATACGAGCATCCCCAAACGCCCCCACCAGTGCCTGCACCCCAACGGTTCCCAGCGAACGCGCACTCCAAAATTCCCAATCTGGCATGCACGTCCCCGCGCGTGACGAAGCGCCAGATAGACGCCTGCCAGATCGCTATGTTTCCGCCTTTCCGGGCTCCCCAGACAAAATCCACCACTCGTCCTCCCTTCCCCTTGCGTAATTGGCCAGTGACGAGAGTCTCTCTTTCCTCGTCTCTGTCCCCACATGTGGACTGTGCGTGGCTGCTCGCGTCGCTTCCCTTCGCCCAGGCCGCTCCCTCATGCCCTCGTCCTCACCCTTGGCGCAATCGGCGATCGCCTCAATGTCCTTCAGATCGCCAAAACGTCTGTCACTGTGGCGTGACTTCGAATTCCAAGAGAGTTTGTGGAGGTTTTTTTCGCTGCCAACTCCTCCCCAACGCATTTCGTGCGCTGATAAGTCTCTTGAAGGTAAGATAGCAGACCCCACCTTCCAACGTGTTGGTTAAATTTTAAGATGGGGTTCATCTGCGCCGACGCAATGCCACGTACCTTGCGCCTGTAGCTAGCGAGGACGTAAAGATGGGTTGGTCCTCCCGTTACTCACCAACTGTGACGAGGCGGGGAGGCGGCATGTGCACACCTAATCGCGAACTCCAAGCCAAGGTCCTGGAACACGTCTATCGATCCCTCGTGTCGACATCCGTCCGTCTTCTAAACAAACCTAGTGCAGGTCACAAACAACGTTCCCCGTCCGATTCGATGAAGAGGGCTATCATTGATTGCATCGTATGCCATGTGTTCTATAGTAAACAGTGGGGATGGGTAAGATTAGTCCGAACCTAAGGTAAGCTCTACACATGTCAATACAAGTAAGACACAGGTTAGCCTGAAGCTCGGAGTTGGGGTTGCTTCTACATGTCGCTGGCGGACGGAACCATTATGTGCGCGTATTGTACGGGTTCGTCACAAGTCTGTGTTAATCCATCTAATCTATCTATGTTGTCCACGTAACACGGTGCCCATGGTCTGCAAAGCAAAGCTCGTCGATCCTCCATCCACGCGCTCGGAGCGCCCGTTGGAAGTCGGGAAACTCTTCTTTTGCCTGTGCGCGAGTCTCCGACAAGACCTGACGCAAGGGCGGGTTTGACCACTCCGCACCGCTCGAAAGCACGCTGCGCACGAGCGCGGCATGGAAAATACCTGCGACCATATCGTCGTTCGTCGCATCTGGATGGATGAGAACCGACACGAGCGCGCCTCGTGGGGAATCACAGGGGACGAGCAGGTAGCGGTCGTCCTGGACAGATGACACCGGGCTTGTATGAGCTTCGTGATCCCATCCGATACACCGTACGTGCAACATGCTGCGAACACTCACCCGGAATACCTGCGAGCACACTTCCCATGTAGATCGATCCACGTCCGAACCAGAGCTTAACACGTCTCCCACCCGTGGGGCAAGCGTGAGCCAGCGATCGTCCTTGGTCTTGTAGAACTCGCCAAAAAGGCCCGTAGCACCCTTCTTGCCCAGGTCCGCCTGGGAGTCGACCTCGCCGTCCGTCACGTACGTCTGTGCGAGGTGGCTGAGTCTAGGCAGGGTCAGCAACTCGAACGTCGCAACTCGCATCATGTAAGCCGTCATGGTGAGGTGAAGGGGGACAGCTAAAAAGAATATCGAGTAGAGGTACGCCGGTGCGTGCGAGAAGGTCAACAAGCTTATCCCGGCGGCATATCCAGCGAGCTGGGCCACCGACGCCTGCGATTCATCTTTTGCTGCGACGTCACCGTCATTCCCTTGCATAGAGAAGTACCGTATGAACTTGATGTGCGTGGTAAACCAGATCTACAAGAGTAGGTTAATCTCCGGTCCGCGCCCAAGCAGATATATTACGCACGGCGTTGCCCACAAGTTTGAATATGTTCCCGCCCGCTGCGTGATGCCATGAGCGCTGTATTTCACAATCCCCTGAACTGAGTGCCACACTCACCTGCGCAGAGCAAAAAATTGAGCGGCGATGGGGATATCAGCACAGTTGCGATTTGCAATCCACTCCCCAGACATCCCATTGCCTCGCCGAGCAGCGTGAAGGTCTTCGGATGGCTGTCAAAGTATGGCGAAAAGCGGCGGATGAAGAACAGTTTTGCAACCTCTCCCGCTCCATCCTTGATGATCCACTGCACGGCGACCGCTCCGAAGATGCTGCCCTCCGCAGACACGCCGACAGCCGTGAGCAGTGCCTGATTACACAAGACGGAGGTGATAGTGGCCATCGTAGTCTCCAGGGCCTGCAATATGTGGAACGGGGCGTATCTGGGAGAAGAGAGCACGCCCGTCACACCCCAGCACAGAACAGACAAGGCACGGCAAAAGAAAAGCGACTCACGAGTCGTGGACCGACTGCGGGTAATTCGTGGGCAGGAACATCTGGCGGAACCACGCCGAGACTCGCCCCGTCACCGAGTTCGTCCCCGCAACTGCCACCTTGCCTTCGCCCGCCCCTGGCGCCGCGATTTCCCTCCACTCCTTCTCGATGCCCGCGCCGTTTTCCGACCAGGAGACATGGCACTCTCGCCCTCCGACACGTTCGACGGCGAAGGGCCGCGCTTCGGGCGGCGCGTTTTCGTATTCTGCCGAGAAGGGCCCTGCGACGGACGACTCTTGCCTGCGATGGTCGCGCGGAGGCTGTTTGCTTGACAGCGGACGGGTGAAGAGAGGGACAGGGCGAGAGGCGAGACCGTGCCTGCGGAGGCGTGGCAACGCTTGTCTACATATTCGCGCATGCATTGTGAGCTAGAGAGTACACTGTCAGCAAAAGTCAAATGGTTCCTCCGAGGCCTGACAGCGTGCGTTGAATGGGCGGCACTACTCACCATAGCAAGACCAGGTATGCAGGTGGGAATCCTCTAAGGCGTTGCCCAAGTGTAATGTAAGACAACCAGTTTGTTGATTCAGCGAAGCATGTTCCCCTAGAATTGAACGTCAAGCGAAGCCGCCAAGACTGTTGCCTGCAGGAGGTCGTTGGTGACAGTTGTGGTCCAAGTCTGGGATTCCAAGCGCGCAACGGTCGGAAGTCGCAAACGTTCTGGGCGCCTGTGTTGCCTTCCTGGTCTACCCACATCTACCACATGCCGTTGCTCTCCGTTGCCTCGTCGTCCAAGCATCTTAACCTTCGGACTCAACATTGTCAACCACCTTTCACACATTTAACTCACATCTTACTGAGGCCTTTCTTTAACATTCATGGCGTATAGCAGTGGGACATGGGTGCTCTGCTTATCAACAGGACCTCAGCATTATTTATCGTGTAAGTACCTCAACTCATGCAGTATACGCCTTCAGCCAAGTCGCTGGAAACAATGGTGACATATATCTTGTTTTCTCCATTTGACGTAACGAACTCGATCGCTGTCTTCAGACTTAAAACTCGCCCCTTGTTTCCTCTCCGGCTGGTGCTCGGAATTAGCTCTTCCGTACTATCCTAAGTAGTCTCGAGCTGTTTGCTCGGTTTCCAAAACATATCGCCGAATAGAAATCACTAGGTATGCAGTCCCGTCGTGGAGTTGGAGCGCTGATTCCTTCTCGACAGCGTCCTGGTTCCAGACTCTGGCCTTCTGCTAACCGACGATAACATCACCTACAAAGCGACAAGTTGAGACTGAAATGTGTGCACAACGCACATTATTGACACTCGCAACACTCAACCTGTGAGTAAATGCTTTGAGAATTTCCCTCTAGTTGCCAACTCTGGGTTCGTTCAACTGGGTCTTATCCATGACTGTCTCAGCTCGCCCGCCTCCAACGTCAGGAGTCAGTTCGCTCATTCTATTGTCCTCCATTGGCCACCTTGCCGGTCTATGCTTCAAGCCCAGCGCTCTTATCATTCCTAGTCATCATTTTTACTGGCGGTGATGGCTCGACCCTCATCGAACAGCCATCTACCACACCGCTGCTCTATTGTCGGGTTTGAGCAATTGGTCACCCTGCTTTTAATGCTCATCCACCTGCGATGCCGTCTCCCAATTTTCTCTTGCACCATACTTCCAACGTTTCGCATGCCAACTTACGCCCCACTCTACGACTACATGACCTGCACTCCCATCAACCCCCCTGTGCACACCTACCGCCACCGAGGTCGATGGCCGCCGCCCGAACCCAGGCCAGTCCTTCATCGTCCAACGTATCCGTACGTGCAACTGCCCCAAACTCATTCAAATGCTACAACCACACGACGTCATAATGGTCATCAACGAGAGGGTCACAGTGAGTCACGGGACTCGAACCGTCGTCAGGTTCGCTTCGCAGAACGTCCCATCGTCATCGACCTGCCGAACTATCCATCTAGCAATACTTCTTCCACACCTGCGCCATCTCGAACTGCGCACCGATCGCGCTCTCCATCTCATCGCTCTTCTGCTTCTGCGGCGCACCCGCCACCTTCCGTGCCGGCACCGAGCGCGATACCTCCCCGACCCTCTGCTCCGCCACACAACAGAACCGCCGCAAGCCGGCAACCGTCTGCACCTGCTCGTTCAAGCCACGATCATTCCTACGCTACCCCCTTCCTCCACGAGCTCCTCGCGTCCTTCCCGTCCGGCCTCTGGGACATGCGCCGCACCGCAAGACCGACGTACGACCGCCACTACGACCCGCACTACCCCGAGCTGGCCTTCCCGCACAACCCTACGGCGCGGTCGATCAAGCTCTACTTCATCCCATGCGGCCGCATGGAGTTCTCCTGGATCGCCAAAGTCACGGCGAAGTGCCGGACGCACCTGACGGTCAACGACGTGCTGGAGGGGATCAGCACGGAGCTGTTCCGGCGCTCGGCGTGCAGGGACCTGTACGAGGGCCACCCGTGCTACGCGAAGGTGCGCAGCGCCCAGCGGATGCGGACGCGGTGCGGGTACACGAAGCGGCCGCATTACGACGACGCGGTCCGGAACGTCGACTTGTACCACGTCGAGCGTGGACAGGCTCTGTACTTCAAGGGCCTGTGTCCAGAGAGGCTGCGCGACGGAGACGTGGCGTACCTGGTCAAGTTCAGCTACGCATAATCATAAGGGGAATGGTAATGGCAGGCGTAGGTGAGTGCCTAGGACGACAAGCTGCGCTGTTAACATGCGGATGCTATGTAGGCCCGGCATTTCCGCCGAATGTGCGCACGCTGCCGTGCCCCCTGTCCGGGTCCAAAGCATGCTCGTCCCCCTTGTCCCTGGCGATCTACATTCCATTCATTCGTGATGATGTCTGACGCCCTTCAACGTTGCTCCTGGCGCGCCTGCAGCGCCAGCTCTCTTTCCGCACAATTTCGTTCACTGACATACAGGCCCCTTTGCATCAGAACGTGCAGCGCCCCAACAGCGCCCGCGCGGAAGATGCAGGCACCCAGACATACCCTTCGTCCTTCTTGTCCCTCTCGGCGACATCTGTCGCCCAGAGCCCCATTTGTTTAAGGCCTATTGGAATACGCTTCTCACGACGCTCACGAACTGAATGAAACACGTTCCATCTCGGACTTTTTCGAGGGACATGTAGTCAGAGCACAAGATCTTTTCTGCCTGAGGCCCGGAGAAAGGCTGTGTGGTCACTCCATGCAACGTCTCGCCTTCTCTTTCCCTCACATGTTCTTGCGCCGGTCCCATAAGGATCTGATTGTGGGTTCAATACAGCCTGAGCAACACTAGCACCCAACAATCTAGCAAAGATCCGTTGCTCAAACACAGTATTCGTCGAAAGTCAGCACGACTGATGTGGACTTGGTAGTTTTACTCGACGTGCACTTTACTCCGGTATACCGGGCGGTTGATGCCGCAGCCAACGCCAGTTGGGCGCGGCTTGTGGAGGCCGCATCGGCAACCTTGACTGAACCTTATAGAAAGTTCCACATACACATAGCGGTGACAGGTCTTTATTGGCAATTAATGGTTAAAACGCAGACGAGGCTAAGCGGTAAGCAGGGAAGGAGAAGTAACGGATACACCGACCGTTACGTATACGGTGCGGTGTGATATGCATATCGTAAATTAGGCCGCTCAGTGAAGAAGGATACGTGAGTGCAGGAAGGAATTGAAAACTGTCTTACAGCTTGTGACCACATGTTTCCGTTCTTAAAATTGAGATGTCTATCTGAGTAGTAGTATTACGAACAGACCACGTACCTCAGATACATAGACCGCTGGTCCAAAATGCTCGACCCATTTACACATCGGGGTCCACCTGGCGACCGGGACCGCCCGGGACCATGCTCGTTGCAAGCTATCTCGGGACACGGAGAGACGACTTCCGGCCTTAGCGACTCTTCGCTTGCCCACACGCCGTTCCCAAGGGTTGCCACCGAGGAACTCAATTGCCTTCCTTGTGGCCGTCTCATTGGCGAAGCTCACGCTTAATGGACAGAAGATGACGCCCTACACCATGAATGGCAGACATCTTGTGCTCGTACCCACGGAACTTTGTTGCGAGATGGTTCCGGATGCGCTTCTCCTCGGAAAACGCACTACCCTGGGTGATTCCGGGCAGGCCCTGAGAGAACTCGGAGGAGTCCAGCTTACTGTAAGTGGCAAGGCGTAAGCGGAAGTAGCGGCGAGCATGATACGCACCCGTCGCAGCCAGCTGTGGTTTGGGGCTCTGGGTGGAGCATGCTGGCAACCAACCCAGGTGAATCCGGCGTCGCAGCGGATCCGCGCAGTAGGGCAATAAAGCAACCCCCGACACACACATAACCTCGCCGCACGACAGGCATCAAGGCTATTGCACATCTGCCAGTAGTAGATAGTTCGTTGTGGAGCACAGCGGTCTTCAGCATCACAGAGTGCGGGCATATCGGCCTGTCAGAAGAGGGTCGTTGCACCGACTTGACCGCATGCGCAATCGATCAGGGTGAGGTCCTGGGCATCGTACTGAAGGCGTTAGTATTCCGGGAAGGCTGAGAGCGAGACTGCATATGCGTCAGTGCAAGCATTGATGCCCAAAAACCATTCGGGAAGGGCGTACGAAGTCCTAGTTTAGCATGATGATAAAATCATTCCACCTTCAGTCCACTGGTGCTCAAGGCAGAAATGGGCTCTCGAGGTCTCGAAGCCCGAAGCTCTGAAGGCGTGAATGAATTTGGGTATGGAATGGTGACGTCGACGTGCAGACCGTATCCAAAGCTGGCCTGAAGCAACGTAAGGGGCCTAGATGGTTGTTCTAGAATGCCATAACAGAGTTCTGTGAACGTGCAGATTGAGTAGGATTGAGTATGTCGCCCAGTGAATTGGATCCGCAGCCTGAGCATGGTCGAAGATTGGTCGGACACAGAGCAGGGCAGGGAAAGCTTCATACATGCGAGGTGGCCATCAGCGCACCAGACACACGATCGTCGGCCCACGTAATACAAATCGGGTACCGCCAGCAGGATTCCGCGGGTGTCCGGACTATTGTGAGACCTCCTCACACCTCTCCGGTAGGGGAGATCGCCTGGCCATGGTTGACAGAGCACAAATTTATGGCCGTCGGGACATTCGGAGGGAGGAGGAGTCGGAGGAGACCACGCGGGCGATGGTAGTGCGGGGTGGCGGGTGGCTGAGCGGGCGAAACGTGGCTCGATCGGGGATGGGGATGATGGACGACGGTACCCGATCCGCGTCTGTTCTCTGCTTTGACCCCGCACACGAAGAATGATATGCGAGCCAGCACCGGCTCTCTCATTTATTCAAGCATCCCACCTCGCCATGTCGCGTCACCGCCCCCTTCGCACTCTCCCAGCACTCGCTTCTCCCAGCGGACGCGACGTCGGGCTCGGCCTGTCCCCCTTCGACCCCATCTTCTCGCGGAACCGTTCCTGTACCCGACGTACCACCTGATCATCCCTCCCCCTGCCTGGGCGGACCACTTCCTGTCCCCAGCCTTAAAGAATCAGACGGTCCCTCGGCTGCAGCCCAAACCTTCTCTCCCCGCCGGACCTTCACGCCTCTCTCCTCTCAGCCATGTCTAAACGTCCCAGACTCTTCAGCGTGGGTCGGAACAAGGCAAGCCCAGCACGTACCGCAAGCTACCATCGTGCCAGCATACGGAGAAGCGTCATTCGCTCGGATGCACCCCAACTCGACCTTGACTTCGAGTGTGCCGGAGAGCCAGACTCGGGTGCGAGCCAACCGCCGGAGGCCATGTCTGAGAAGGATGCACCCAGGTGGGTAACTGTCCTCGTATATATCCACGCACAGCGCCTTCCGAAGTTCTCCCCGTGCCATGCACGCTGGAGCCAGGACAACGGAGATCTTTTCACTTGTCCTCCTTTATACGGGAGCCTGAGGGTTCTCACTGCCCATGTGCCCCGTTCACACGACTTTTCGCGCTTCTAATGCGCTCAGGGGGCTCTCGCATGCTCTTAATTGCTTCCCATTCGCCTCCCCTGCCCATCTCTCCACTACGTCTCGCGCATACACCCACTCCCCCTTCCCTGCTTGTCTGCCCCCAGGAACGACCTGACTAATATAGTCATTTCTCCAGTGCTCCACCTCGCAGTCCCTCCCCATCGTCTTGTGAAGCTGTGCCCACAGACATGAAGGACACGCCATTACCTCCATTGCCAGATGATGCGGCACCCCCAGCAAGGTGTGTAACTGCTCGTTGTGATCAGATGTCTACATTTCGCTTTCCCCGCATGACCCGCCCTGTCCTGATGCCGCATCAAGGATCGTCATATGAACCCGCAGTTTGCCCAGAAACAAGAAAACTTGCTAATAATTTGTCATGGACAGGGTAACTCTTCCTCAACCCTCATCTGAAGCTCGTTCTCAGCAGACAACGACCACTTCACGGACTGCTCAGTCTCGGTCACCACGTGCGCCCTCACCCAGGTATGTTTGCGTGCCATATGGACATCGATCAATATTACGTGCTGCTCTGCTCCGTCTCGTTTGCAACACGTCCACGGTCGGAGCCGAGCGTGGGCAATACCCGATCGTGTCCTAACAGAGTTCATGTGTTCTCTCTCCACATACAAAATCTAGCTCGGTGCTGATTTTCTTCCTCCCTCTTCCCTCAGCGCAACAATGCCCCCACCCCCACAACAGCAGCCTCGCCAACCAAACATCTTTCGACGCATAACCTCCAAGCTACGCCCTTCCAATGCCTCCCGTCAGCCCCCCGCACCCCGGCCCACCCGCGACAACGCCGCCGCACGCGACGCACCCCAACGCAAGAGCACGGTCCTCCGAATGCCCCCTATGCCCAAGGCTCCTGTACCCGCGGCGCCGCCCAACGACTTCACCTCACTTGAACAGCGGCAGGCAGCGCTTCGCGACCGCGGC
>VJXU01003118.1:0-14390 GCA_008694245.1 Ganoderma sp. BRIUMSc | reverse complement strand
GCAAGCGGAGGTGATCTTGCGCCTCAGTAGGCTTGCAACATCTGGCTGCCGCTGCTGTTCTCATTGCAGTAAGGCAGCCTATGGGAGGCTATTGTAAATCTGCTCCCAGGTTGCAGATTGGCGAGGTTTCGCCCTTCTTGCGCCTTTCTTGAGTCCCTTCTCTATTTCCCCCGCTCTCTTATTTGTTTTTGTCTTGGATCTCACCACCCTACCCCTTGTAGTGAAAATATCCCTCCCTTCGCAAACACACAGTTGCGTTGTTACGTGTGATATCCTGGACTCTTCTCTGCCACTGTAGCTGCATCGTCCCTTGCATCCATCGCATATTATACATTCCATTGTGCGCCGTCTCATCTCAAGCATCGCTAATTCGTGTATCCCATCCCACTGCCGTGTCTCGTCTTCCATATTCATGCCACGTTCAATCCTCGCTGGTTCACGCACGACTTTTATGTATCACTACAATCACCCACGACCAATTGACATGTTGCTGTAGAGTGTCCGTCACTGTAGGAAGGTGGACCGTAGCAATCAGATCTATTCTGCGGATGTCTGTATAGGACGTGCCATCGTACGCTGTTGGTGGGGCGGAAAGTCGAGAGGTGGAGACTCATTGAAGACCCCGTTGAAGATGGTACTTATTTTAGACGTTTTATGTTTATCTTGAGCCAGGCGCTGAACTATAGACAGTATCCTGACAAGGAGGCATTAATATTGGTGAAAAGATGTCTCCGTAGCGGCTGGAAAAGACGATGATCGTGCGTCGCCTGGCACCACCAATGCATGGGCGATGCGCGAGAGCGTCCTTGGCCACATGGTCCTCCCAGGCAAAACGCCAATACCGGACCCCGTGCTCATACATTTGTCAAACATGCACTCCAGGCGCGCCCCCTCCGCGTCCTCTCCGTACGAACGTTCCTTACAACTCCGAGCTCCACTGCCTCATGGATTTCCGGATAAGAAACCGTATCATTCAACACACCGTCCTCGCGACCGCGAATCCGCTTGTAGACGCGAACAACGGCTCCCAGCTTCCGCCCGACCACCCAGGACCACCCCACACGCGTGCTACCGGGGACATGTGCATGCACTGAGAAGCCTATTGGGTCAAAGATAAGCGCAGGCTATAGACGTATAAAGCAGGCCGGTGAGGCAGCAGGAATAGCTAGCAAGGATAACCTGTCCTCCTCATCGTCACTGGGTTCACCCCGCCCGTCTGCAGTCATGAAGTTCGCCACTGTCTTCACCCTTGCGACTGCCCTCTTCGCATCGATCGTCTCTGCGCGCATTGCTCGCAGGCAATCCGGCGGCTGCAACTGCGACGGTTAGTCCTTGGGTTCCGAGGTGATCGAGGGCACAAAACCCACTTCTCACCTTGCTTCCACTCGTCTAGGCACGGAATATTCAAGCAACGATATTTCCAACGCGATCTCAGCTGCTGAGGACGGCGGTGCGGGGTAAGCCACGTTGCCATCGTTCTGCCCAGTCTGAAGCTCATACGAGACGTTGCAGGGATTACCCGCATCAGTACCATGACTATGAGGCAAGCGCCACTCACCGTTCCTCTGCCCAACAACCAAATGTACTGACAGCGTCTCCAGGGCTTCTCGTTCCCCTCATGCTCCGGCGAGTTCTTCGAATACCCGCTCGAGCAGGGCGAAGCCTACAGTGGCGGAAGCCCAGGCGCCGACCGAGTCATCTATGACGACGACGGCGACTTCTGCGGTGGGTGTGCTTCTCTGTCCGAATAATATCTGCTCGTGCTGACGGGGTGGCGGATAGCTTGCTTGACTCACGACGGCGCGAGTGGCAACAACTTCGTCGAGTGCGACTTCTGAGTGTATCGCGTGGCGTGGCAGGAGCGTCTGTAGAACGAAAGGAGATCTGTTGTACGCTTTCTATACCTGCGAATCGGGATCCTTGTTGTAAAACTAGGTTGGTCCTTCGAACGTGCGTGAAGTTAGATCCTGTAACTCTCCGGGATCAATGTGTACCAGAGCCAGGGAACTCACCTGAGGTAGAAGGTGTAAAGTGTAAGGCATGAAATACATGTCCGAGTCACAGATGGCTGATGAATTCCCCGTAAAGGGCCCTGAGAGTCCCATTCTGGGGAAGGTGATATTGCGAAGATTCATGGCCGGATAACAGAATTGTGTTCACTCCTCGGTCCTGTGTAAACACATGGATACGAACCTACTCGAGTCAAGCTTCAGGCGTATATCAGATAGAAAATCTCGACTCGGAGGTTTTCTTGAAGTCGGAGCTCTAAAGGCATGAGGGATGAAACGAAACACGCAGAAGTTACCCAAAGCAATCATATGTCTGGACGAGTTACATCACGGCGGAGATTGGGTATACGTGCAACCGTGAAGAGCCTGATACCGGGCTTACCACCAGAAACTGTTGATGCTCGTTCTGCACGTTCTTCTCACTGAGGCTACTATCCTAGCCTTTCCAGTGATACCAATTGGGCTTCAGATTGTGGGGGCTGACCTGCAATCTGTATTGTAGTGCCTGGAAAGCACCTGACACGGTAGACGCGATGGTCTTTTTACCTAACGTCAGCAACGCGCCCAAGCAAGTTCAAGTAAAGGTGGTAGGTACGTGGATGAGTGCTATAAGTGGTACTCACACGGTTTAACAACCGAGAAGTCCATTGTGGTGAGGTGAGGGACGACCAGGATAATGACTGATAATCAATTTCGGCGCAGGGGTTCAAATTTCCAAACTGTTCGAGTCCATTCATGGAGTATCCCGAAGAGGACAGCACTGGTGGAAAAGATGGGCAAACCGTGTCATCTACCACAATCACCGGCGGTTTGGTGGTGAGTTTGATTGAATTTGACAACGAATGCGCACACTTACTGTCTCCCAACAGGTCGCATTACTACTCGTCGGAAGGAGCACAACAACTTCCAGCAATGTAAGGGAACCTCGCGCAACGACGCACGACATACCTAGCAATGGGCTTGAGGGAGAAAGGGGTCAGGATTCTCGTGAAGATCATCGGCGACGTGGGCATTACATAGCAAGGATCGACATTACACGGAGGGGCGAAGAGCAACAACATGCAATCAGTACTGGAGACGGAACATGAACTGGAAACTGTACTGCTTGGTGTCGGGGTCCCAATGTGACCAGTTCCAGTAACCAGCGTCATCCGACTCGTCCTCGATTTCTCGTGCAGGAATGCGGAAGGCGATGGTCTCGTAAGGTTCAGCGGCGACCTGCAGCGAGTTCAGCAAACAGGACGAGAAGTGGTGTTCAGAATGGCTTACAATGAGGTATTGATATGCTTTGTTCGGTGGCTCCCTCTTCTGCTCCCACGCGCTCATGAATCGTCGACGAGGGATAACACCAGCCTTGATTTGTGGAAGGTGAACCTGGACCATCATACCCTCCTTGCCCGTGTCCCGGTCCCGAACTTTTGTGACACGGTATCCAGGGCGGCCAATCTTCAAGAAGACCTTTTTGTGGACGCTCTGTTGCGTTGGCGCGATCATAAGTTGGGTCTCCTTGAGGTCACGGGCGGCGCGTCGAGCGAGGTTCGTTTGGTGCTTTTTGCCTTGAGTGTGGGCAAGGTAGGAGCCTTCATTTGTATGCAATGTCAGACACAGACGACATTCGAGGGAACCGAGATGGTTGCGGAGGATATATGGATCCTATGGGCACGTCAGCGAACAGCGAGTCGCGATGAAGTGACGCTACACACCTTCGCAAGGTCAATGGTCTCGAGTGCCAGTTTCCGCAACCGCTCCCTCCTGTCCACATTGGTTTCGGAAGCACCTGCCACACCACCACCTCCAAATTTCGAACCAACACGGTTCTACACGGAGATTGTGAGTGCATGCATGACAAGAGCGACAAGCCTGCTCACCTGGTAATCTTGCAAACAGACGAAACGTCAACATACAATAAAGACGGATGCGAGACAAAACGTACCCATTTTGACGAAGAGAAGGAGAGTGGTGCGAGGTGCAGACTGGTCAAGGAGAGAGAGGAGGAGAGCACGGATGTCAGTACTTGGTGAGCGACGAGAAGGGAAAGGGGACCTTAGTAAGCAAGCGCCAGGATCTGAGACGAATCTCGATTTGGGCGTCAATGTCAAGATTGGGCCGAGGAATCAAAAAAGTTGTCGGTCTCGCGACGCGTGAGGCTGCACTCGTCGGTCTGCTCGTCCTCTCTTTCGTTCTTCGGTGCCTCACGAATACCCTTGGCTCTCTCTCTTGCTTATCGCTGTCTTTTCTGTGGAAGCTCCCTGCAGTATGGCGGCCGGAAAGAAACGCACATTGGAAGAGGCTTCGGTCACCCCCAAGGCGAAGAGGTCGAAGACTGAGGGACTTCCCAAGAAATCAAAAGAGAAGGAGGAGAAGAGTGCTCAACCCGTCTCTTCTTTGCTGTCAGACGACATCGACTTCCCTAGAGGCGGAGGGACCACCTTGACTCCCTTGGAGGTAAAGACTCTCCGCGCCGAGGCTGCGAAGGAAGCAGACAAGGAGTTGTTCGCCGTACGTTACATGTCGCTGGTTCTCCATTTTCGTCCTAACATTGCTAATAGGAGTCTACGAAAACCTCGAAGCGCAAGCGGACGTCCGATGTGAATGGCCACTCAAAAGGAACGACTAAAGACGGAAGAAAAGCAGGGATCCGGATAGAACACCTCAACTACAAGGTACGTTCCTTCCTACGCTATCTCTGCGCGTTTTCTTACCATATGGCAGCGCGTTATGGTCGGGATGAAGGTCCTGGGGCAGGTTGTGGCCGTGGAACCGCTTGCTCTCGTCGTGTCCCTCCCAAACCAGCTTTTCGCCCACGCCCCCATTACACAAGTTTCGTCACAACTTACCCATGCTCTGGAAAGCATGGGAGATGCAGAAATGAGCACTTCGGATGAAGATGATGAAGACTCTTCTCCTTCTGGAGTATCTGACCTCTCCGAACTATTCCAACCCGGCCAGTATGTTCGGGCCGTGGTCACTGCAGTTCATGCCCCTGGCGCAACCGACGTTTCTGGTCTGGGTCGCGCCCGCGATGACGTTCAGAAAGCGAGTAGGAGAGTTGAGCTGAGTTTGGTGCCAGAAAAGGTCAATGCGGGGGTAGTGAAGACAGATCTCCGACCCGGTTTTGTGCGTATTACATCTCGTACATACGGCAATAGCATATTCACATCTACGCAGGTTCTGTCGGCTTCTGTCAAGAGTGCTGAGGACCATGGCTACATTCTTGACCTCGGGATACCTGACGTGTCAGGGTTCTTGCCCTTCAAGGACGCACAAAAAGGAGCCTTCGGGAGTAAGACGCTACAGGTCGGTAGGCTGCTGGATGCCGCCGTCTCCAAAATGTCTGGTAATGGACGGACGTGTAACGTCTCAATAGACCCGAAGATTCTGTCGACGTCTTCCGTGAGCATTTCTACCACGGCCAATAACGACTTACACTCATTGTGTGGTAGATTACGGAGGTCAACAACGTCACATCGATTATTCCTGGAACGCTTGTCCAGTCTCTAGTGACAGCCGTACAATCCGACGGTCTCGTTTTGCAGGTGCTTGGTTATTTCGACGGGACAATAGACCAGTTCCACCTTGTATCCGGCGATCCGGAAGATCATTACAAGATTGGTCAAAAAGTCAAAGCGCGAGTTCTTTACGACCTCGGCACCTCCACACCTCCACGATTCGCTCTGTCCTTGTCTGACCACGTCCTGAAATGCACTTCCAAGCTGTTGGACACAGGTACCGATTTGCGGGAAGCTTATCCTGTCGGAACCCTTCTCGATGCGGTGAAAGTGACACGCGTAGAGAGCGAGAGGGGTCTTGTGGTGGAAGTTGGTTCTGGAGCTGAAGGTTTCGTTCACGTTAGTACTTACTTATTCTCTAATCGCGACTTGTTGCTGACCCTTGTCTCAGATTTCACAAACCTCGGATGAACACGTTCCGACGCTCTCAGCATCATCTGGTGCATGGAAACTGGGGACCGTTCATCGGGCTCGTGTCACTGGTTACTATCCGCTGGATGGGATCCTTCAGCTATCCATGCGGCCTTCCGTGCTCGACCAAAGGTTCCTACAGGTTGCAGATGTTCAGGTTGGAGAGCTCATGAAGGGGACAGTGAAGAAACTCACCGATTCTGCACTCTTCGTCTCGATTTCTGGGAATGTCGATGGTGTGGTCTGGCCTAACCACTACGCAGACATCTTCCTGAAACACCCGCAGAAGCGATTTAAACCTGGTAGTAGTATCAAGTGCCGGGTACGTTCATCATGAACTACATTCGACCGAGTTCTTATGACAGTTCAGGTGCTTGTCGTTGATCCTGAGCGCAAACGTGTCTCCCTGACCGCGAAGAAGACCTTGGTCGAGTCCTCCTTGCCTATCATCGCCCAGTTCAGTGACGCACAAGTTGGTGTTTTGACCCATGCGGTGGTCTTCAAGGTCTCGGACAAGAGTCTTCAAGTAGAGTTTTATAACAACCTGAAGGCGATCATACCGGCGCGAGAAGCTAGGTGCGTACTTCATCCTAGGTCTGAAACCTCCATTGTGTTGAACCTTCTTGTTCCACAGCGAGACCACCGTCACGCCATTGTCAGTTGCTTTCCCCATAGGCAAGCCTGTACAAGTCCGCATCATTGCGGTCGACTCGGACACGTCCCGTATTACAGCCAGCATCAAACAGGCGTCGCCCAACTACAAGTCGGCCATCACTGATATCAGCGGGGTGGACATTGGCGACACTGTCGAGGGCACAGTCTCCGACATCCACAAGGACAAGGCTGTCATCATCCTGCAGCCCACACAAGTCACCGCTCTGCTTTCGCTCAAGAATCTCGCGAACCGTCGTGAGGTGTCCGTAGCACAGCTGCGGTCGACGCTGAAGGCGGGTGAAAAGCTTCAGGACATGGTAGTCACGTCTCGAAACCCAGAGAAGAGCTTCGTGCTGGTCGCCATGAAGCCCAAGGAGAAGGAGCAGCTCGTCCAGAAGACCCAACTATCACTTGATACAGTCCAGCTTGGTCAGCTTGTGGGCGGTCGTGTCATCCGCCATAGTCGGCACGGTGCTTTTATCAAGCTCACCAAAGCGATCTCCGGTGTATTGCACCCCACCGATGCATGCGACGACTACGAGAACGGCAAACCCTTCCCTGGCGTGGACTCGGTGTTGAAGGCGGTAGTACTTGCGGTCGACAAGGACAGGCGGCAGCTCACGTTGTCGACGCGCATGTCTCGTCTCTTCCCTGGGCAGGACAAATCGATTGTCGACCGCGAGATCGCCAACTTGGAGGAGCTGAAAGTTGGGGAGACCGTCCGCGGCTTCATCAAGAGCGTTGCAGAGCACGGTCTCTTTGTCACCCTTGGTCGTAACGTCGATGCGCGTGTGCAAATCAAGGAATTATTCGACGACGTAGGTGCCGGTTCATTTGTACCAGACTGACCGTTCACTCATTCCTATGAACAGTACGTGAAGGACTGGAAAAGTCGCTTCTCTGCAAACCAGCTCGTGAAGGGTCGTGTCCTTAGGTACACAATCCTTCGATCTTGGTGAGGCTACTGGACTAACTTTCTGACTTAGCGTCAATCTGGAGAAGAACCAGGTTGAGCTGTCCTTCCGCTCTGGAGATCTGAAGCGCGACAACCACTCCCAGCTTACCCTGTCCGACCTTGGCGAAGGGCAAAAGGTGGAAGGGCGTGTTAGGAAAGTTGAAGACTACGGTCTATTCATCCAGATTGAAGGTTCCAAGCTGAGCGGGTTATGCCACAAGTCTGAGGTACCCATACAGATGCCGCCTCCATGCAACCAGACTGACAGCGGTTTAGCTTTCCGACAACAAAGATGCGGACGTTACGCTGGCTCTTCGCAGCTTCCGCGAAGGCGACAAGGTCAAGGCTATCATCCTTTCCATCGACACCGAGAAGCGTCGTATATCTTTCGGTCTCAAGCCATCCTACTTCGAGGAAAAGGATTTCGAACAAGAATCCGAAGACGATGATGACGAAGCGCAGTCTTCTCCCGCCTTCGGAGTCATCAACGACTCTGATGATGCCGAAGAAGACCTTGGCGCTGAGGACGATAACGATGTAGGCGCGGATATTCATGAAGGCTCTGAAGACGAGGAGGAGGCTGAAGAGATCGAAGACATGGATGTAGACTTCCGTCTTGACTTCCAGAAGCCTTCCAACAACATAACTGCCTCTTCTGCACCTGAACCAAAGAACACCCTGCGGCTCGAGGGCGGCTTCCAGTGGTCTGCTCCAGATCCCACCGAAGACGTCGAGATGGGCTCAGACGACGAGAGCGACGAGGACGTCCGACAAGATGGCAAGAAGAAAAAGAAGAAACGCAAGGAGATTGAACTGGACCTCACTGCTGACATGCATACCAGGGCTCCTGAGTCCAACTCCGATTTCGAGCGTTTGCTTCTTGGATCGCCGAACTCTTCTTACCTCTGGGTCCAGTATATCGCGTTCCAGCTCCAGATCTCTGAGATCGACAAGGCCCGCGAGATCGCCAAGCGTGCGTTCAAGACGATCAACTTCCGGGAGGAACAGGAGAGGTTGAATGTTTGGATCGCGCTGTTGAACTTGGAGAACACCTACGGCACCGACGATTCGCTTGAGATGGCATTCAAGGACGCGGCTCGCCACAATGACTCCAAGACCGTCCACCTTCGAATGGCCGAGATCTTCGAGCAGAGTGACAAGCTTGAGAAGGCGGAAGAGCAGCACAAGAAGACTTGCAAGAAGTTTTCTCAGAGCTCGAAGGTCTGGACGCTCTCTGGGGAGCATTACCTGAAGCGGGGAATGCTTGAAGAAGCGCGGAAGCTTTTGCCTCGCAGTCTGCAGAGTCTAGAGAAGCGGAAACGTGAGTGGGGTTCAGGTTTGACCTTGCAATACGCTGAACGTTCCTATTCCTTCGACAGACCTCAAGACGATATGCAAATTCGCACAACTGGAGTATAAGCTTGGTGATCCGGAGCGAGGAAAGACTATCTTCGAGGGTATAGTCGACTCGCATCCCAAACGGTGGGACATGTGGTCAATATACATGGATATGGAGACTGGTCAGGGGGACATAAACAGCCTCAGGTAAGGGTCGGAACCCCGCCCCGCTGCCCCGCTTGAAACTATGCTGACTCTCGGTCTCCTAGGAACCTCTTCAACCGTGTGTTGACTCTCAAAATGACAAGTCACAAAGCGAAGTAAGTGCTGTTATAGTATTGTGTCCAAATTGTCTAGTAATCAGGATTATAGGACATTCTTCAAGAAGTGGCTTGAACTTGAAAGGCGGCTCGGCGACGAGGAGGGAGCTGCCGCAGTCAAGGCAAAAGCAATCGAATGGACACAGCGTGCAGCTGGCACTTCCGAAGAGTCGTAGTTCATCGTCATTCTGTATCATATAGCATTGTTTGTTTTCTCGCACGCACATGCCTTCTTCCATCTCGTCTCATCGCATCTTATCGCAACGATATGATCGTAATATTAGTATATTCAATCACAACTATAGGCGCATAGACAGCAAAGGACATTATGATACTGAGATTGAGACGAGCGAATAGACGAAACGAGCGTGCACGAAACGGTCAACGGATATAAAGGTAGGGTATATGCCAGCATAAATACGACGTGAAGAATGTCATGAGCGCGAACGAGCTCGTTCATGGCCCAGAGAAGGCGAATCATAATCAAGGACCGGCCTGCGATTACTCATGGAGCTAGCGAGCTGTCGCTGCCAATCGTCCAACTCGGTTGACAAGTGCTCGAACGCCATAGCGTTCTCTGAGCTTGAAGTGCTGGCACGGCGTTCAGATATGCTAGATATGGGACGACCGTGGCCGAAACCGGGCTGGTCGACGGCAAGGAGGAGCTCGATTTTATGTGACAGTTGGTCGTTCTCGCGCTTGAGGTTGCTGTTCTCGTTGCTCAGCTGCTCGAGAACCGTCTCGTTGTATCCACCGCGTGCGATGACGAGAGCGTTCTGCAGCCGCTCGGCGTCTTGCTCGAGCTCCTCAATGCGGGATAACCGCTCGTCGGACTCGCGCTGGCACTGAATGACATTGTCTCGCATGCGCTCGAGGTCTTGTTCGAGGGTGTCTATGCGGTGGCGCAGTTCTTTGTTATCGGTGTTGAGACGTTGGACTTGTCGCTGAGCATCTTGCAGCTGGTTGCGCAGGAACTCGTTGCTGTCGTCGGACGATGGAGTTCCACGCCCGTTGAGCCCGCGTAGTCTCATACTCGGTGACCCCCGATCCATCTCGGCCTGCATGCTTTGATTCAATGTCTTCTGCTTGGTGAGCTCGTCCTTCATCTTGCGCATTGTCTTCTCGGTCGCCCTGGGACTGTTGAGTTCAGAGAACATAGCAAATTAGAACGTAACACTCACTTGACATAGTGAACGGCAAGCTGGTAGTCGTCCTCAAGTTGCTGGAGGCGAGCCTTGTATGACTTCTCGGTCTCCTCCAGCTGTGTCTCCAGTTCGGAAATGCGCGTCTCGGAAGCACTGTCGTGACCGTTGCGACGTGACGGGCTCTGCGTGGTGCGGAGGCGGTCAAGCTGCGCGGAGAGGGACTCGACCTGAGCGTCGACGTCCTGCTTCTGCGACAGAAGCGTCTGTAACTCCCGCTCCGAGATTTCGTGTGCCCGCGTCCGCTCGGCGAGTCGATCCTCGAGCTCCTGGAGACGAGACGACATAACGTCATCTGCTCGAAGGGGGTTGCCATCCTCGTCCTCGGCAACGACACCGTTGGCAGCCAGGTAAGAACGCATCGCATCCAAGCGAAGAGACGCGGCAGAAGCTTCCTTGGCCTTCGCGTGGAGCTCGGTTTCCTTGGCGAGAAGGTCCTTGTGCAGGCGGCCGCTATCAGCGAGGGCGATCGACAGCTGAGTACGGAAGCCAACGACTTGAGAACGGAGAGACGAGTTCTCCGCATCTGCCTCTCGGACCTTCTGGTGCTGCTTGGAGAGTTCCTCTTGCGCCTCATCGGCTCGACGCGACGTATCCCTGAGCATGTCACGGAGAGAAGAGACTTCGTTTTGGAGGGCGTTGATCTTCTCCGTGTAGCCGCGAGTGAGGCGGTCCTCGTCGCTCCTGAGTTCGTGATGCGAATCGAGGAGCTTGCCTAGGCTGCCGGTGGTGGCGGCACGGAACGCATCGGCCTCCTCGCGCGACTTCGCCCAGAAGTTCTCGACGTCCGCAATACGCACGCGGGCAGCCTCGATCTCCGTAGTACGCGTCTCGAGCTCGCCACGGAGTTCAGCTACATCGGCCTCAAGTTGGCCGATCTGCTCGCGAGCACGAGCATACTGAGCGTCCATCTCCTCTGCGCGCGAAGAGGCAGTGTCGAGCGCAGCGCGTGTCTGCGTCAGGGCGTGGATGTGTTGATCCTTCTCGAGAAGGAGTTCGTCAAGCTGAGACTGGGCCTTGATGTAGTCGGCCTCGTGCTGCTCCACCAGGGACGTTTGCGAAAGGAGCCTATCAGATGTCTCCCTCAGCTTGGTCTCGAGCTTCCCATGGCGCTCGCGCAGAGAGTTGTGTGCGTCGATGTGCTCGTCGTGTGACTGCGCCAAGGTGTCTGCACGTTTGGAAGCATCATCCGCCCGGGCCTCAGCCTGCTCCAGAAGGGTGATCTGCAACGAAAGCGAATCATTAAGCTCTTGGATCTTGCGGTCCCGCTCGGCTTGACCCGAAAGGGCAACAGAGAGCTGACGCTCGAGGTCCACGACGCGTTCGCGTTCCACCTTGGCAACATCGTGGTCAGACGAAGCCTCGAGTGCCGCCAGCTTGGCCCGGTAGAAAGCAGCTTCCTGAACGGCGCTATGGCGAACGCGTTCAGCCTCCTGGACCCGATCTGATGCCTCTCTGGCACGTTCGAGGACGGCGGCCTATCGACGACGGGCACCCGTTAGCACAGCATCAGTAGCCGACTCGCATATCGAATACGTACTTGGATCTTGGACTTCAATTGCTTGAAGTTAATCACCATCTCCGTGACCTTCCTCCCGTCGATGTCGTCATCGTCTGCGCGCGAGGACAACAACTCCTCCGACTCCGCGTAGATGAATCCAGATCGTTCTGCCTTGAGGAGGGCAGCCTTCATCCATGCTTCCTTTTTCTTCATAGCGTCAACCTCTGCCTCCTTGTCCTTCAGGTCGCGAATGAGGTCGGCAGTAAGGTTGCCAGTGGACCCTGGCTTGGCGAAACCGTTGACAGTCGGAGAGCTGGGGACCTTGTAGAGGGCTTCGATGGGACTCTTCGACCGCTCTACAACAGGGGAAGGGCTGCGAGCATTAGGGACATTACGTTGCAACATGACACTCGCCAAACTCGCTTGTGGACCGGCAGGGTCGTATACCTCGGCTACCTGGGCTGGAGACACTGCACGGGAGGCGTTCGAGGGGCTCTTCGCACGACTACCATCGGGGGAAGCGGCGCTCTCGCGTGGTTCTGTACTCTCTGGGCTGCTCTCACCATCGTACTCTCCATCGCGCGCCCTGATCTTGCTCTTAGTCGAAATTGAGGCCATGTTGACTCCATTTGCAAGGGCCTGACGACCTGCTGCCGGGGAGGTTGCGCGCCGCGCGTCATCGTTGTCGGAACCAAGATCGTGCGCTGGTGATCCTTCTCGAGGCTGCGTAGGTGCACCAGCATCACCGCTGGGTCTCTGCACCGGCTGAGGTTGAGCACTAACCGATTTTCGCCCATTCGCAGAGGTCGGAGGCGGTTTGCTTGAGTCAGGGTACTTGATATGCTCTGGCATGACAGTCAGCATTCAATATTTATAGTGTGCGAAGAAAACACATACTCGTGTCCAGAACATGAATAATGGAGGGGTCGTCGGGCTTCTGAGGATTCAACGACTCGCCACCGAGGCCACCGAGTACGAATACCCTTGACCCCATGGATGCCATCGCGTGGCCCGACCGTGGCGACGGTGCTGGCCCCATTTTCTGGAACATGTACCATCGTTGATCTAGGAATGCAACATCAGACCAGGCGCCTGGTATGGTTGCCAATCAAAGATGCTTACTCGACACCTTGAAGGCTCCCAGATCTCCCAGGTCCTTCCCATCGACGCCTCTGCCACCAAATACGTAAATGACATCGTCAACCATCGCTGCTGAGTGGCCCTCTCGTGGGGAAGGAATGAATCCGATGCAAGTCAACTCAGTCCACGTTTTGGTGGTGGTATCGAACGCCCAAGTATCGTTGTAGTGGTACTGGCAGTCGGTTCCACCGAACCTAGACAGCTGGTCTTAGTGCAAGCCATACATAGGCTAGTGAAGAAGAAGAAAGGAAGGGTCACGCACAGGAAGATCTTCTCGCCGTATGTCACGCAGATGTGGCTCGTCCGCTTGGGCGGTCGCGGCGAGCCTTCGACAGGCTCGACCAGCTCCCACGTAGCCTTTGTTCTCACTGGGAAGAGGCCATACGAAGGTGAATATCCTGGTGTCCCCGCGAGCGTGCAGGACTGCAGGTGATCGACTTACGTGAATTGAGGTCGAAGGACCAGAGGTCGTTTAAGAACTCCCCGTCGACTTGTCCACCAAAAACGTAGAACTTCGAGCCGACCATTGTTACCGCATGGCCGTATCGGCCTACTGGTGACGGCCCGTAAACGGCTACCCTCGTCCACTCGCGCGAGACTGCGTGCACGTTAGAGAATTATGTGCGAGTCGAACAATGGCAGGACGCACCAAGATTTAGAAGGTAGAGCCCGTCGTCCTGCTTATCGCCTGGCTTCGACTTTGAGCTCGTCTTCGTGTCGCCTCCCCACACAATCAACACACTCCCCACGAGAGCGCTGGCATGACCAACACGGGGCGACGGAATCTCCCCCGTTGTTTGCAACAGCGTCGCCGACAGGTCCCTCGTCGAGACGAGATAGAGGTCGTTCCGCACCGTCTCACGCACCAGTCCACCAAATAGGAAGAGTTCTCCAGACGTTGTCGCATTCACAGGCAGTGCGTGGCCGTATCTTGGGAAGGGCGATGGCGATGCTCCTGAGGGCGGGGCGACCCCAGGTTTCGGGATTGTGACTGGCGCGGGGAGCTGGAGGCGGCGCTGAGACCATGGATACGCTGGCCGCTGGCCTTGCTGGCTCTGACTGCTTTGCTGTTGCGCGGCGGGGACGGAAGGGGGGGCGGGATTTGTACTATTTGGGGCCTGTGGCGGGGCCTGGCCATTGGGACCACGCTGTGCAGTCTGGGTGATGCCTGGCTGGACGCCGTTGATGGCAGGGGAAGGGCTACCGCGGCCATTCAGGCCGCTGCGGAGGAATGGGTTAGAGGGCGATCCATAGCGGGCTTGGGAAAGGCGGGCGGGCATGGGATGCAGGTGGAAGAAAGAAATATGGAGACACACCTCTCATAGCTGGTCTCCTTAGATACTTGCTTTTG
>VJXU01003108.1:0-29107 GCA_008694245.1 Ganoderma sp. BRIUMSc | reverse complement strand
CTTGAGCCCTTCTCCGGCTCGGGGACGAGGCTGCCGCCCATCGTCATGAGTCCGCCCTCCTCGCCGCGCCGCGCCTGCCCGATCATCTGCCGCCAGACAGTGTCGCGCTCCCACAAAGAGGACTTGCTATCCTGCCGACGCCCTTTCTCGAAGCGCGACTGCGCGTACTGACAAAGGTCAGCGACCACACCCGGTCACGTCGCCGTGCACGGTTGCGCGCCGTGAAGAGATCATGAACCCCGCGCGTATGCCGCGCGAAAATAAGAGAAAATAAATCGCTTTCTCTGCACGCACGGAGGCTTCAGGCATGATCTCGTGCAGATTGGACTCAAGTCACTGCGCCAAAACGCACGAAGAGGCCAGAGGCTCAAGGTGCGCTTCAAGCGCGAGAGGTGCTCATGTTTGGATACCAGCCGCTAACGTTTTAGAGGAGTAGATTCATTCTCTGACTTGACTGTGCGTGATGTAGGGTCCCAGAGACTCAACACGATCGTGGTCACGGGTGCATTGTGGGCAGAGGTGGAGTGGGCGGAGGTAAGACATCATGATGCAGTGAAGTACGCACCTCTCGCGCCAGTACTACTCATCGACCGCGAACTCTTCCTTCTCCGGGACGGAGACTGCGTGCGGTCTCTGTTCAGTGTCGCCATCGGACTCTGCAGCTGGTAGTCCTCGTCTTCATCGTCATCGTCATCTCCCTCCTCGTCGACGTAGCGAAGCCCCGCATCCGGCCCACTCTCCTGCCGCTCGATGTCCGTCTGCAATGCAGCGAGGTCAACCGGCACCCGCGCTCTTCCGTCTCGTAGAGCACGAATACCTTGCGGAGTTCGCAGTCGAGGAACGGCAGAAATGGATGTTACTCATGTGCTTGAGGGACCGGCGGTCAAGAGCGAGATGCGTTCCTTCGCCTCGAGGTCTGGGCGGGACTCATGGAGACCGGCCTTCTGTTTTTCAAGCTGGTATACGTGCTTCTTCAGGGCTTCGTAACTTCCCGGAGAAGTCGTCAGCGAAGCTGCACACGAGGACAAGAGTCCAGGGGACGCACGCGATGTAGTCATCCCACCATTCTGCCACCGCGTTGAACTTCAACGAAGAGCTGATATTACCCTTCAGACAGGTTCCATCTCGACAGGTAAAAGGGCCACGCACCTGAACTTCATGGCGAGCCGTGCAAGGTCGAGGTCAGATACCGGTGTCGAAGAAGAGGGACCAAGAGGGCGCAAGGGGATGTGCTCTTGGGTAACCCGGGACGTGCCTGCAAGCTGCGACGAGATGAGACTGACCGCTCACACGAGGAGACAACGAGTGGGCGACTTACAGGCGGCAGCACCGATCTGGAGTGCCCGAGTATCCTGGCTGACCCATGGTGGGAGTGTTTCGGCAGAAGGCGCACTCAATCAGAGGGACCCAAGTCGAGTGTGGTCGCAGCTGGCGTGCGCCGAGTGATTGTCGGGGTCGAAGGTGGACGTCGAGGTCAAGGACGACTTCAACGCCGCGGACGTTGCGGAAGTCTGCTTTGGACGCGCTTTACCTGGTTAGGGTTCCAATAGATCGCCAGATTATCGGGATTATAAAAGATAAGTAAGTAGTTTCTAATGCCGCCGTCCTGCCCTAAACACTTAGACTTGAAGGCATAGCGACTCCGATTGCGCCCCTGAGTCCGACGGGGCTACTTACAGCTTTGCGCCTGCCATTGCAATGTCTAAATCCTACAACTGACTCAAGATGGCCGGGTTGGACTATTCCAACGACGATATCTCCTTGGGACTATACCTGTGAATATGACTGGCACCCGGGCCCGTCGCTCTCGTTCCTCTCTAATTATCGACTTGTAGATAGTTGCGCCGACTCTCCCCAAGTCCCTCATATTCCAAAGCATACATTGTGCAGTTGGATTAGCCCTGCCAACACCGGGTTTCTACTTCCCTCTTCCTTGTGGTCATACATTCAATGAGTGTCTCATACTTCGTACCGTGATTTGTTGTCCCTGACGGCTTCTTTGGTTCAGACATCTCACGCTAAAATATGGCTGTCCTAGTCAAACGCACGGACGTGACCAGTTGAGCATCCCGAATGGCATGTACGTCGCACGTTTGCCCTCCCACAACTTCGAGAGTCCGAGATAACTGGGCTGACCATTTACCCGGTCGTCCTCCCCGACGAAACACTTGACCTTGAGGATGAGACTTGCGCTCTCTCACTGTTTTCCGCTACAAGGCCACCCTGATTCCTGATGCGCGACTGGAGATACGCGATCGCCTTGGAGAAGGGCGCCTTAGCTCTCAGCCTTGAAAAGATCCATTGCCCCCTCACCACGCCGCTTGCGCTCCCCCGTGAACCTCCTCCGACCTCCTTCATGTCTAGCTGGTATCCGCTGGCTGAACTTGCGCGAACGAAGGTTCCGCGGGATGTAGTTGCCGGAACAACACCACTCGTCCTCTTCGCCACCATGCACGACTCCGGCCCCTCGCCCTCGAGCTCAGGATCCCGGATGAGGGCTATCCGGAGGCGATGTGTCCTCCTGGGCTTGCGAAAAGCATGAGGTTCCCGTGGCCGGAGCGCAAGCACTTGGCGGTGGCGAACCCACCCGGGCGTCCCGACGAATAGCTGTTCGCTCACCTATCTCTGGGCTTCCAGACGCTCGCCTTGCAGTCTTGTTCGCGCAAATGCGTAAGGGAGTGGCTCTGGAGTTCCGAACGCATGCATAGTTTGTTCCAGTGTTACCTTCTATCTCCTGATGGCCTCGCACCTTCACAGCGTCAGGGAAGGAGGATAGTTGACGCATTTGACGACAAGCCTTCGAGTGTTACTAGTGTGAGACTGGGCTCAATTATAAGATGTATTTGGTCGATCTGGGTAGGGATTCAGCTGTCTAATGACACCTCATTCCATAGTACTGTACATTCCCAGGAACTCGTCATCAACTCAAGAGTCCAGATACTCCCATTATATTGTGCAAGCTCGAACATCTCAGTACTTCCGCACACCCGCCTGCACCACGTCGACGTGCGGGCCCCCATCAAGACCGACTCCACGGGTGACAGCGAAAAGAAGCCACTCTGGGTCATAGTCATACCTGAACATCCAAACTTCCTCTAGCGACGGAGCCAGCTTCTGGGACAGCTCCTCTGCAGCTGAAGCCAAGACATCATCGAAAGAAGGCACTCTGGGCTCAGTGTTGATGCGGCGAGCCTCTTCTGGTGACACAGAAACCCCTATGCAGGTACTGCCGCCAATTTTGGGACGCGGCATCCAGGGGAAGTCGAGGTGGAGCTTCAGCAAGCGGAGGGAGGCCAGCGGGGCCAAAGCTTCTGCGACCTCTGCCTGTGGTACCGGTAGCGGCGCCGACGGTAGACAACGTCTGTGTCAGAGGAGTGGGCAGAAGGGCAGAGGGGGCACAGTGCTGACTAGGACTTACCACCACGACGCTGTAGCTCCCTTCGCTCCGGAACCGATGGACCTCAAGGGTCGTCAGGTGCGCGAACTTGGCCGCGAGCATGTGGAAAAGCTCGGGCTCGCGTGCGACCACTTCGAGCCTGTACTCCAGCTCAAGGCTGGATAGTTGGGGGAGCTCGCAGTTCTGAAGGACCTGAGCGAGATTGCGAGTTGTCGACAGAGGGTAGCTCTTCCATCTGAGCTTGCAACCTTGGTACGACGAGGGCGCGAGATAGGCACGCCTCGCGTCGTACACCCGTATGCATTCATGGGGCCAGGAGCGCAAAGACAATGCACGGAGAGAGGGTGGGAGATGGGCATAGATCTCGTCTGCAGGACCGGGGTGCGATACGCGGAGCATGTCGAGGTTGGGCCAAGGGAGTGTGGCGCCGGTCACACCTTGTGGCCAAATCACACCTGGTACCGCCGCATCCTGTGGCTCAGCGAGCTCGAGTGCGACTGATCTGAGAGACTGCATCGACGAAAAAAGAATGACAATTGGGGTCGCGGGATCAGACCAGCGTTCTCCTCTAAGCGTGAATTCTCGTAGCCGTGGCCAGGATAGAGATGATATTGTCTGGACAGGAGCAGATTCCACGGGGAGCATGAGACTCTCGAGGGAGGTGTGAAGCTTGCGTACGAGGAAGTCTAGCGTGGATGCCTCAGAGGGAAAGCTCCACGGTTGGCGATAGTTGGGCATGGTGTAGTGAAATGTGGCGAGCGGTACGAGGGTGGCGTCATGGAGATCGTCGCAGTCGAGAAGCTCTGGGCAAATGTAGAGTCGATTGATATGTAGATGACGCAAACTGGGGAGTGATAAAATCCTCCGCATGGTACTCCACGAGATACCATGCACGTCGATGTACCGTTTGTCCAAGTGTAAGGTCGCCAGGTTATGTAATGCGGGCAATGCGGAATCGATGGTGTTGAATGCTTGACAAAGCAAGGGATCAACTACAGCGTGCCTCAACCTAGAGCATGGTGGACAACAGCAGTCGAGTTTCAATATCCTGCGACTATTTATCTGAGCATCATCCACGAAGTTCAAACGAAGGACGACTGACTGACCGGACATGTAACCACAGCGTTGAAGGAAGAATCTCATACATCGATGGTGTTGAATGCTTGACAAAGCAAGGGATCAACTACAGCGTGCCTCAACCTAGAGCATGGTGGACAACAGCAGTCGAGTTTCAATATCCTGCGACTATTTATCTGAGCATCATCCACGAAGTTCAAACGAAGGACGACTGACTGACCGGACATGTAACCACAGCGTTGAAGGAAGAATCTCATACATCGCGCTTGCCCGGGGTCGATATCCTAGCAACTGATAACAAGAGTGAAATAAAACAGGTGCGGATACCTCACGAAGCCAACGGCAGGTTGACGACAGGGCGCGGAGGCCTTCGTTTGGTCGGAGCACTTCGAATAGCTTGAGGATTATGTCGTCATTTAAGTGGACAAATCTGGAGAGGAGTGATTAAGTAGCAATAATTATGCCTTCCGCGGCATAGGACACTCACACGTTGCGTGGATTTTGCATAGCAGTGAAAGGCAATGTTCGAGGGCTCAGGGGAGGACTGCGCTCAGGCGCCGGCCCTCTGGGCTCCTTTGCGGGTACTAGCGCTGGCCGGAAAAGGGTTCAGGGCAGGTCAAAGGCCGGTCCCACTCGCGTGGACGCGCGAGCTCTTCTGTTTATCACTGGCACGCAGGCACCAGCTCTTCGCCTTCATGAACGAATCTCCTCCTCCTCGTCGCGACATGACAAGTACAGGAAGCATGTATATCTCATATATTTCCAGCCGCTATGCAATACTACTGAATCTGAGCCCTTGTACTACTAGATTTCTCGACCTGAATAACGATGTTCTCCTGCTCATATTCGAATATCTGTGGCCTGCTGGCCGTTTACGGCCATTGTCTATGACTTCTTCCACGATGCGAGAGGCGGTTATGCCCATTTTATTTAGTCATTGCAAGCTCTTCGTCAAGGGACCTCTCAATGCTGCGCAGTTCGTTCCAGAGTCCTTGTGGCCCTACGTCAGGTAATGCACCGACGTGAACGAACGTCACCTAAAACACTGACACAGACGTGCTCTAGATCGCTATATTTGATTGATAGGTGTCCGGATTTCCTCGCAATGAGGGACACTCAAAGCAAACTCAAGTTCACCAATGACCGACTCATGTGCGGCATCATGTCCGCCACGTTCCTCGGCGACGCCTTGCGAGCTATGCCCCTCCTGCGCTCAGTTTCCTTGGAGATTCGCGCTCAAGAGAAGCATGGTATTGGATGGGAGTCCCTGGCGGCCATTCTATCGACTCCTCAGCTTCGCAGCTTTACGCTTGGGACATTCTTCTTCAGTCCGCGAGAGGTGCCATCGGAAATGTGCGCCAACACCCTTGCTCCAATCACTACTTTTCGATACGATCAACGATCGTTTCGCTCGTTCCTCCGCACTTACCCTGTACAAGAAGACTCGCTCGCCTTCGTCATCACACGCCTCCATCGCTCTCTCGAATCTCTTCTCCTTCCCAGTGAGGTCGCGCCGATAGCTGCCCTGGCACACACCCAGTGGCCGCAACTCCGCGAGCTTTTCCTGATTGGAGATTTCTATCCAAACGCAGCACATACCGGACCGTTGATGACCCTGTTTTTGGGCATGCCGAAGCTGCGCGTTCTGAACCTCACGCTAGCGTTGCCCAAACATGTTGCTCGCGATCAGCTCATGTTTTGGCCGAGGGGCTTTGAATCACAACAGCCTTGGCCGAACCTGGAGGTATTGACCATCTCGTACCCGAACCCGGAGGACCAGATCTTCGCTCACCTTCCTCCGTCCTTGCGGCGCTTGTCGCTCCGCTGCACTCCTCATCACTGCTTCCACTTATGGGAACCAAGGCAACATTTTTTCCGCCACTCGCCTATCCTGCAGGCATCGGAGATGCTTGAGATCCTCAAACAGCTGCCTACCCATTTCCTCGACTTTCTCGAGCTCGAGTACCTCACGGACGACGCCGATGATGACCTCCTGTGCTGCGTCACTGAACGCTTTCCTCACGTGCAAGTCTTGGAAATTCACCGTTTCCTAGCTTCGCGCGACGGTCCTGTTCCTGTGGTGTGTGCCAACTCACGGTCATATCTTTTTATGCGTAGATTCTGATCATCCCGTACAGGCCAGTATAGCCCAGCGATTGGCGACTCTCCATTCTCTGCACAAGCTTCGCGTTCATTTGGAGCTACCCGAGTCCAACGTCGTCCAGCGTCCTTCACAGCTATCCCGACATGTCGGCATTAGACACTACACTCCCAGCGATACAAAGGCGCTGTGTGAGACTGCTGCTACCTTGGCAAGTGTCCTGCCCCAGTCGGGTCTCGCTCTCTGGCTCTTGCAACGAGAAGATTTTGGCGCGAGGTGGAGGTTAGTCCGCCAAGTTATCAAGGACAATATCGATGAAGGCCCTCAAGCGGAGCTTGACCCCCATGGAGACCAGGTGAGCACGGCCCTTTTGCCATAGTATTCTCTTTGTTGACACGTTCTTAGGACATAGCAGTTCGTGTTTTTGGGTGAGGTTGTAATAACCTCACCACATTCCTTATGGAGCACTCGTGGAGAAGGAGAACCGACAAATTAATGAGAAGGACGAGAGGCAGAGGACACAGAGTGTAGTGCCAATGCACTACGTTCGAGCCCGCGGATGTCGCATCCGAGCTCGCGCGCCTCTGACCTTCCGAACCTCCGCACTCTGTTTTCACGTAGGAAAGTCGTAACAGCCCCCGTGGCGCCATGAAGGAGGGAGTGTAGGTGTGATTGAGGTGTGTCTTAGTGGAATAGCGGAGTGCAGCGTGCTGTAGTACGAAGAATGGTCGGTCACCAGTTGTGAACCTGTGAGCATAGTTATTTTCTAGCATTTAATATTCTTGACATTCTATTAACTGGCTTGTTTCTAGGGGATTCCATTTCGCCTCTTCGGATTGATGGGGCTGGGAAGATGTGTGAGGGAGGCTGAAGCACTACGACCACCTGCTAGTAAGGTATATACTGTACTACAGAGTCATGAAATGCCAGTGTAGCATAATAACCGTGTAACTGGTGTTGACTATAGTGAGCATCACAGAAACGTAGGTCACCAAACAGCATTCCACTCCGCTACGAGTCGCCGCCATGAGCGCGTGGTATCAGCGAGAACAGATCCCACTGCGCATCCCACTGAGGAGCAAGCCGCACGTACGCAGCCCCATCGTCAGGGATATGGAGTGCGACGAACATTGACTGGAAGAAGTTCTAGATGCAGCACATTGAACTGAACACCTCCACGACATCAATCCGGTTGGATCAGACTCACCAATCCAAAGATCGCCTCCCCCTCTCCAATAACTTCCGGCGGACCGACAAATACCATGCCCTCCGCGTCCTTCGCGCGGGAGCGGTCAGGCAGCCGGCGCAGGTTCGGCTCTCCAAAGAAATGAGACGAAGGGCCAGTCGCCTGGACCGTGCCCCCACGGCCGTCCGCGAACGTATAGACGATGCTCATGCACTCGGTGCCGGGCACGTAGAACGGCACTTGCGGCTTTGAGTGGAGCTCGCATGGTGAGTCTTCGTACTTCGTGTCGATTTCCCTGTTCTTGGCTGTTGGCCACAGCTTCGTGCGGATGTGGCGGACGAGGGCGGGGGGCACGAAACTGACACTAGTACCTGCGCAGTTCCCGTTAGATGTCGTGCGACGTGTGTGTGACTGGGAATTGGACTTGCCGCAGTCTAGGTGGACAACGAGGCCACCGTTGCCGAACGAGATGGTCCGGGCGTCCAAGTCATCCAAATCCTCACACTTTTGCGTGTCTGCGTCGTAACGCTGGAAGGTCATTGACAGGAGGCGGACCTTCCAGTGTTGTTCGCTGCCCAGAGCTTCTGGGACGAGGTAGATAGGTGGGCTCCAATCGGCTTGAAGTCCGCATGGCCAGCCGTTAAGGGCCATCCAGTGGTCGGCGTTCTGGTCAAGCCTGTAAGGGTATATGAGACCGAGCAATGTTCCATCATATACCCGACTGCGGAGACATCGACGTACGGATAATAACCAGTCTCAGTGAACCCGTACAGTGCCATCGGTCGGATGGCGAGGTAAGCAACAGTGCCACCCTCCTGTTTCATGTCATCATCTTCAGCAGTGATGGTCGGATAGAGAATGCACGTAAATACGTACGGGTAGAACAGGGAGGCATGGTTTCAAAGCTTCAAGGAGGGCCTAATGGTCGTCAATCAATAGTGAGCAGTGTCAATGGTAGTAACGGAATACGTACTGGTGCCTGCGCATCATCAAATACCGACTGTTGACTGGTAGGAACCGAATAAGCACTTCTCTGACATCTCAATACCAAGCTGCAGAGCGGTCAAGACTGACCGCATTGGGCCCAATGCCAGAACACCGGATACAGGCCTGGAATAAAAACCTTTCGTCGCTGCACAAGCTACACCAGGCTTATAATCCAGGGACACCATGGATTCGCCACACCACATCTTCTCCGTCCAATCGAAACAAGAGATTGACAGCCTCAACTCTTGGTCGTGCATTAATATGGCTGAAATAGCGATTCAGCCCAACAACTCATGATCCAAATCGGATACGCACCTGCGCCGGACTCATCTCCGAACTTCACGAAGCCCCGAGGAGTGGGATCGTTAGGATCTGAATAACCATCCTGATGGACATAGGCGTGGTCAAATATCTTGGCGCGTCGGTCAACCTTCAGTGAGAGTGGCCCGTGGATGGAAAATGGAGGGCTGCTGTCAGGATGGAAGCGTAGCTCTCGACAATTGTAACCTATGAACCAACTGTGACACGTGAGGAATCCCACTGTCTTTCTGAGGTTCTAGAAGAGAGACGAACGTGGTGTTGGAGCCTGTGGTTACACATCGACACATTAGAGAACTAGACATTTTCTGCACCAAATCGATACACTAGTGTGAACACACCACAGTCGAGGTCTAACAGGTACATGGCATTACTGAGGTACTCGCCATGGCGTTTGAGGCATCTGATGTCGGCGACGTGCTGATTGGCGATACCCTAGACAAACACAAAATAAGACGTAACACGGCTTGCATGGAGAATAGGAAGGACATACGACAAGCACTGAGAACCGCTGCTTGCCCACCCGTTCGGCCTCTTCCTCCGTTAGTTCTATCCGCCTGTGTTGTAAGTGCAAGGAACTTTCATCCTCGCTGTCCTGGCAGGTCGAGGAAGCATCGTCGTCGTCGTCGTCGTCGGACATGATGGAGATTTCTACCAATCCCTTGAGGAACAGGTCGGAAAGCAACTGGAAATAGGCCGTTAGTGCACAGGAACCTGAGGCTGGAGTAGTCATACGAACTCGGTCTGCAGCAGAACCCACATACAGCCAGTGCGGCTGAACGAGACTGATCACGACAGGTTCACGCAGACCCGTCTCTGGAGTGGCCATGTTCAAGCTGGACGTCAAGGATGGACGCAGGATAGCGAGAGCGATGATGTGGTAAGTTTGGGAGCCTAGAACAGAGTTTACAGAATTCCGACTTGAGACGTGGCGTGTAACTCACGCGGGACGAGGGAGGGGGGAGGGAACGTGGAGGGACGACTCGGAGAACGAAGCAGCTATTATTGTAGTCCGGTCAGGAGCACGACTCTGGACAGATCGTCGACCCCTTGTCATCGATAAGGTGCATAGACAGCCTCTGCCACTACCAATCCGAGTCCTAGAAAACAAACTGAGATACTAATGCGTGTATTAGGATCCAAGCGACTGGGTCACGGCGACAGTGGGCCCCTTCGCACCCGGCCTGTGCCTCTTTTTGAAAAGAAGTATAGTGAGTCTAAGAAAATTTCAGATACTAAACATACACGGATTTCAGTAGTCCTTGAGACATGCTGTTGAGTTGCATCCTGTGGAGCAGTGAGGCCTAGTGAGGGGCCGAAAACGAGAGTAAGACGAGCTTGCCAGCGTTGGAGAGAGTTAGCGCCCATCGGGCCGTTGTCCGCCGCAGTGCCAACGCCAGGCCAGAGAGTTTGCCCTCATTGACATCCTCTTCCGCGTTGCCACCATGCAGCGACTCTCCTCCTTCATCTCGTGCCTAGCTTATCACGTGCGAAGGACTATACACAGAAGCGATGTAGCCACCAGGGCTCCAAGGTCCACAAAACACCTCGTTCCCATCATTGTGTCACAAGATTCAACTCGATGAGCTCACTATAGTCACGGTGGCGCACCGACACCCCGACGCTGACAAGCCTGAGCGGTATGCCAAGAGTCGACGTTTACCCCCGAGCCTGCCGACATTCATCCCCGCGCTCAAATGCAACAAGCCTTGGCTGTGGAGGTGCAAGGACGGCCTCCGTGGTTCCATTCTTTTTGTCGGCGTCCGACTCAGGCGTACTTGGCTGCCTTGGTATCCTCGAGCACTGTTCTGCCACTTCGCTGTCGCAGCTGACACGCTTGGAGATGAAGGGGTGCGTTGACAAGAGAGAGGGCGCCCACTTGCGGTTGTCCCGGGATCGCTTTTCCATGTAGTACGCCGTTCACCTGCCATCCGCACCACCAGAGCGGAGGACCTTGTCGTCGCCCACGGTGGTGCGTTGTGCCATTTGTTCATATTATCGATGATCCTAACGGGAGACCTATCCCACCGGCAGTCGTAGGCGATCTCTCCCACTGCACACGCCGCGCTCACAAGTTCTTTGTCTTGGTGTACTTTTTCTGCCGACCTGGACCTGGAGATGGTACTACGATCTATACATGGCATTCGCTGGTGCGTATTGAAGCGGCAGGTCTTCTATCTATTCCAGACGTCTTGTATGACAGTAAAATATATCAGTAACGGCAGCAATCTTTCTGCACTTCTACTCCCGTCTGCAGCTCCCCGTCGCGACGCGTCCGAGTCACAACAAAGACAAGCCACACCGGGTCGTATTCATATTTTAACATCCAGGTCTCCTCCAGCGATGGAGCCAGCGTTTGCACCAGCTGCTGAGCCGCTGATGCTAAGGTATCATCAAAGTTAGGCTGTCCGCTGCGCGGTAGGTTATGGGTGATCATACGACCGGGTTGGGACCAGGCATGCTATCGAAATCGAGATGGAGTTTGAGCAGGCGGAGGGACGTCAGCGGCACCAGGGCTTCCGCAAGGTATGTCTACAAGGGTGGTGGCAAAACATCTCAGATGGTTGGGCAACAAAGCATAACACGGATGGAATACGCGCGACGTACCACTTCAACATGATATTCTCCGTGGCTCCGGAACCGGTGGAATTCGAGGGTCGTCAGATGCGCGAAATTGGCCGCCAAAACGTCGAAAAGTTCGGACTCGTGTGCGTCTACTGAGTACTCCAGCTCCAGGGTGCGCAGATGCGGGGAATCGCACTTCCGAAGCACCTGCGCTATATCGCCAGGCTCCAACAAAGTGCAGTCCCACCGCCTGTGCTTGCGACCCTCACACCATGAGGGCGGCTGATACGAATGGTTCTCATCGGCGAATACCTGGATACACTTGTGAGGCCACGAGCGCAGAGACAGCGTACCAAGGGATGACGGAAGATTCGCATAGATCTCGTCTGCGGAGTCTGAGAGTGATATGCGGAGGGTTTCAAGGTTGGGCCAAGGCAATGTGGCGACTAGGCTGGTTGGCCAAATCGCCCCTGGGCCGGGTACAGTGTTCTGCGGCTCCGAGAGTTCGAGCGCGAGCAACCGAAGAGAGGGCATCGACGAGAAGAGAGTGACGATGGGGGTCGCAGGATCGGACCAGCGTTCTCCTCGAAGCGTAAATTCCTGTAGCCGTGGCCAATGCAGAGAGGATATTGTCTGAATGGGAGCAGATTCGACGGGGAGGATGAGGCTCGAGAGAGAGGTACGAAGCTTGCGTACGAGCAAGTCGAGCGCGGCCAACTCCGATGGCAAGTTCAATGGTTGCCGGTAGTGGGGAAGTATGTAGTGAAGTGTCGACAGAGGTGAGACCGAGGAGCCATTGAGATTGTCGAAGTCTGCATCCAGCAACTCTGGGCATATGTAGAACCGGTCGACGTGTAGATGTCGTCAGTGGGGGAGCGACAGTATCATCGCCATAGTGTTCCAAGACGCCCCATGGACGTCGATATACCGCACGCTCAGGTGCAAGGTCGTCAGTCGAGATAATGCAGGCAACGTGTAGTCAAAGAGCCTGCGCAAACCCAAGCGGCGTTGCTAAATGAGCAGGCGGGGCAATGGACGACTGTCCTTGATGCTGAGCTTGGTGTGCACGGCGCCGCTGACCCATGTGAGCTTCGACCGCAAGAGAGCCTCCAAGCTAAGCTTGAGGATATTGGAGAAGGTACATAGGCCTTCTGGAAGGATGTGCTCGATGCACCGGAAGACGACCTACACGAGGGCTGTGAGGACTTCGCGCAGAGGCCGGCGGCAGCTCCACGAGTACCCGAAATCGAGGATGAAGGCTGAAGCCTCCGAAGAAGCCTGTGCGTGCAGATTGTTAGCTCCTGGGGATGTTGTTCACGTGCGTGTCTCGGTGCAGGACAGCACGACTCATCGCAGGGCGGTGTTCTGTATGTGACGATCATGTCAATTAGAGCATAGGAAACCTTAGACAGACTCGGAGATGCGAAACGGTCGCACCTCGAATCGCATCCTGGACAGCGGTCGCCATCTCCTGCTTGTTCAGGAACTGGCCGCACATTCGCGAGACCGATGCCCGAGGTTGCGCGCTTGCCGCCAGGTCGACGTTTGCTGGAGGATATCGCGGAGAGTGAGATCACCATCCTGTGGCATCCAAGGAAAGGCATGCAGGAGGTGTTGGAGTCGAAGCAGTTGATGAGGACGAGAGTGGGATAGGCATCGACAAGCGAGCTCAGTGGCTGCAGTTTTGTGGCGAAGTCGCAGCAACCCACCTCCCATTGAGGAAGTGCACGCTTTCCGAGACCGCGCGGGCAGAGCTTGGGGAGCTTAACACGGTTGCCGTTGTCCCAAGGGATCTGCACCAGTAGCATGTAAGGTTCCTTCGGAAAATGTTGATTGAGCTGCCGCCGCGCATCCTTGACAATTGCGACTTGGGGTCTTCAGGCGATATATGATGGGTACTAGGTAGGTTGATGTTAGCGAGACAACATACATCACGACGGCAGAGCCACAGAGTAGTCGCATGAGAAAAAGACGCAACCACTGATGTCCAACAACTTGAGCAAGTTGTATGCAGGTGCGGCGTCGTCGCCCGTGAACTCATCCTTATTGAGAGTCCTCTGTACTGGCAATACGACATTCAGAGAGCTCACCCGAACCACGTGCAAACGCTCCAGATGCCCCTCTTCCTCACCCAGCATCAGCCTCAGAACGGGTTGGATCGCATCCAACAACCGAGTTCAAGTTGTCTTTGAGGTGATGGACGACCCTCCACTTGGGCTGTGACTCTGCAAGGCTTGACAACTCGGACCTTCGAGCGAATTCCTCCTAGGTTATATCAGAGTCTGGAGTAAAGCATAGGGATTAGACAAGTAGATCGAGGTAGTCGTAGCACAATGCCAAACGATGACAACTGGACGCATTGCACTAGCAGGGACAGCTCGTGCGTCTAATACTGGCGCTCGTCGGGCCGACTCGCCTGTTTATGGGCGCATTCGGGTTTGCCACACGGCGCACACTCTACTTATTCCCTCGAGCTCTTATTGACCCACTTCTACGTCCTTGTTCCTTTATGACGAGCCTCGGAAACATGTAAGCAAACAAATAGCAGAGTGTTATTCGGGACTTATCTTTCCGCATGACTCATAGCCTCGACGAACTGAACACTGATGTTCTCTTGCAAATATTCGACTACCTACAGGTGGATGGTGCCCTAATTCCACTGTCCATGGCATGCTGGGCAGTTCGGAAAGCGACTATTCCAGTTCTCTTCAGTCACTGCAGAATTATAATCAAGGAGCCACTTGGCGAGGATTGCTTTGTTCCCCAGGCCTTGTGGCCTTACGTGAGGTGATCTCCCAGTTACAGGCGTGCTCCCTAGACCTTACGTGAAGCTCATGAAAGTCTTCTAGGTCTCTGTCTCTTACGGACGATTGTCCAGACCTCTCTGCGATGGTACCCCGGTCAAGAAAACCCAAGTTCAGCAGTGATCCATTGCTGTGTGGTACTCTATGTGCGCCGTTCCTCAGAGACGCCTTGATATGCATGCCTTGCCTTGGCTCCATCCATCTACAGCTCGGTGCTCGAGAGATACATGGAATCGGATGGGACTCAATGGCCGCCATTCTTTCTGTTCCTCAGCTTCGCAGCTTTTCAATCAGAGCATTCCTTCTCAGTCCGCGAGAAGTCCCACCGGAGGCATGGACCGACACTCTTGCTCCCATCACCACATTCAGATATGACCAGCCGATATTTCGTTCGATCCTCCGCAGGTACCCGGCCCAGCAAGATACTCTCGCTGTCATCCTCCCACGTCTGCGCCAGTCCCTCGAGTCGCTTCTTCTCCCCAGCGAGGTCGCACCAATCGCGGTCTTGTCGCAGACTCAGTGGCCACGCCTGCGCGAACTTTCTCTCAGCGGAGAGTTTTATTGGAGCGCAGGATATCCGACCCCGCTAGCATCTCTCTTTTCTGGGATGCCGGGGTTGCGCATCCTAAACCTTGCGTTTGCGTTGCCTTACAGCGCGAGTCGGAAGCAGCTAGTGCTGTGCCCTGCAGGCTACGAATCGCACCTCGGACTGCCTTGGTCGGACCTGGAAGCCTTGACCGTGTCGTTCCCGGATCCGGAAGACCGCATCTTCGCTCATCTGTCCTCTTCCCTGAAACGCTTTTCACTGCGCTGCACCCCCCGCCACTTTCTCCACTTGTGGGAAGGGGACAAGTATCAATACTACGAATCACCCATCCTCTACGCTTCCGAGATGTTACAGGTTCTCACACAGTTATGCGCGCCGCTTCTCGACTGCCTTCAACTCGAGTACATCGCGGACGACGCAGACGACGATCTGTTGCGCTGCATAGCTGAAAGGTTTCCCAACATACGGTCCCTCGAAATCGAACGCTTTCTAGATTCGGGTGTGGATGCAGTTCCTTTGGTGAGCTCCTCGTCGCCATTACCTTCTTCGCATTCATCGAGTCTAATCACAAAGTGCTACAGGCCATGATAGCTCAGCGGCTGTCGGCCCTCCGTTCCTTGCACACTCTTCGTGCACATTTTGAACTACCCCGCCTGCCCGCCAACCAACAACCTCCAAGGCAGACGGACGAATCTCGCGAGGATGAACCGTATGCTACCCGAACTATGACGGCACTGGCTGCACTCCACACGACCGCTGCCATTTTTTGCGAGGCCCTTCCGGGTGTCAAACTGTGGTTCCTGCATCGACAGGATTTCTGTACAACTTGGAGATTATTTCGCCGAGCTAGCAAACAGGAAGGCGGTCGAGGCACACAAGCGGAGCTTGACCCTGCCGGTGGCTCGGTAAGTGTCGTGGTGTTCCCATCCTGTATTGTCTTGACGGTGTTTTCTTTGTTAGGAAATCCGGGTGTATGGCTTACAGTGAAGGGGTCACACAATTAGAACGTGATGTCGTTATGGGTGGTACTAGCTGTATGATTGAATCGAACACCAAGCAAGATGCGATCAATGTTGGTCGGATTGCGAGGTGGTACAATGAATATTGCAGCCTGTTTACATCGTCCATCCCAGGTTCTTCCTCCAGATATTCATGACTCCGACCGCCTAGGACTGTTCACGAGCCTGATCTGATGCTTCTTCAGTCCAGGATCCTTCAACCATGCCACTTCGGTAATGCAGAGCACAAGCCCAAGCCTTCCAAGCGCTGTGCGAGGCTCGAGCATCCGAGACCGCGGGAGGGTTTGCGTCGCCCGGAGTCCCCATGTCGATGCCAAACCGAGGCGATCACATCCGCCGAGTCTTCCCAACCCTCCTGGTTCGAGTACAACAACGCTCTTGCAAACCCAAAGTCGTCCCTAGGCTTCAGATCGCACTCCAACTTGAAGGACTCGGAGCCATCATCGTCTGCGCCCAGGCCGCCTTCCGCCAGGTCATCGTTGTCGCCGTCTGCATTGGTGGTGGCGGGGCGCGGTGTCGTCATCGTCCGACTCCTATGGCTCTGAGTCGTCGCCTTCGCCATCCGAGTCTCTATCGGGAGAGGAACGCACGGCAGTGTGGTCTCGTCCTCTGAGTCCGTTCCTGCTGCTGGAGCGAGCGCGTTCGCTCAGGTGCTGGCGGGGCCTGTGCGGCGAGTGTTCCTTGGACGGAAAAATTTGTGCAGCCTAGTCAAGTTCGGGGGGTTCAACGTTGAACGTTGAACGGTAACCAAGCGGCAAGGTCCGGCGCGCCCATCGCACAGCAAAGACTCAGGCGCCCACCGCGAGGCAGCGTCTCAGGCCGGCTGTCGAAGTTGAACCTGTCCTCTGCGACGTGTCTGCAACCCACCGGCTTAGAACCCTATTCTTTCGCTTTGTTGCATGAACTCCGCCAGTCTGTAAGTTGCACACGCATCCTAAGCCACTGTCGTTGTTCACGTTAGGAAGATCTCTCCAGGCGTTGCCTGAGGATGTTCTCGTCCAAATTTTCGAGCTCCTGCGGCGGTCCATAGAAGGGCTACGTTCACTTTCGGCTACCTGCAAGTCTCTCCGGAGAGCATGCTCTCCATCACTGTTCAAGAGCTGTGTCATCAATGTGGACAGACCCGTCGTTCCCGACCGCCTTCTTCCGCCCAACCTGCAACCTCACTGCAAGTAAGACTGCTACTCTTTGATATCATCATCCTTGTGCTTAAGTTGTCCCGATAGGACCCTTACTCTAATAGACAGTTGTCCCGATCTCGGTAGCATGTTGCGTACTCATCGTCCCCTCCGCTACACCGATGATCGTCTTCTCTGTGGCGTCATGGACGGACCTGCTCTGAAAGGAGTCTTGCTTGCTATGCCTCGTCTGCGCTCCATCTCCATCTCCTTCATTTGCAAAGAGCTACACGGCTTGAGGTGGGAAACATTGACGTCCATCCTCTCTGTGCCACAGCTCGAAACTTTCACCGTCCGGCGATTCAACTTTAGCCCCCGACCACGTCTCATCTCTAATGCGGATACGCTCACTCTCGCACCCCTCAAATCGTTCCGATACGTACAGGCGGCGTTCCTTTGGCCTCGGATACCCCATTATTTTCCTCCGGAGCGGGATGCCCTTGCCGACGTACTGGTATGGCTGCGCGACAGCCTCGAAGTCCTTCACCTCCCGAGCATGTCTGCGCCTATCGACGCCCTATCCGTGGATCTCTGGCCTTGTCTGCGTGAGCTCGTGCTGCAGGGTCAACTCCCAGAAGATATACGCAGCCCATTCATCACGCTCCTTTCCGGCATGCCGAAGCTTCGCATCCTCCGTCTGATGTTTGCGCTACCCCGCGGCATTCCCCCCAAACCAATCTGGCCGCGAGGCATGGACACCTCCTTCCCATGGCCCGACCTAGAGGAACTTGTCCTGTCGTTTCCAACGCCGGACGATCAGCTGTACAGTTCCCTCCCTCCATCTCTGCGCCGACTGTCGCTACGTTGCTGCCCGCATCGCTGCGTGCACGAGTGGGTGGATCGTCCCGAGTGGCACTCGCCCATCCTCTCGGCTTCCGAAATGCTTAGTGTCCTTTCACGGTGCCGATTACCCCATCTAGACCACCTCCAGTTCGAATATCGTGCCGACGATGCCGACACGTCGCTTCTCCAGTACCTCTATGTGGCGTTTCCCCATCTGCTCACTCTGGAGCTCCATCGATTCCGGCCGGCTGGGGTCAGTGAGATTCCAATGGTACGACCGCGCATTTGGCGATACATAAGAGTCCACTAATACCGAGATTCCATGCTTGCTATGCAGGTCGCCATTGGGGAACAGTTACGATCCTTCGGTCGTTTGCACACGCTCTCCCTCCATCTCGACTCCCTTGGTCACCCGGAACCTATCCTTGAATATACTAGGACGGGCGTCCCTGTGCCTGCAATGAGTTTTGCGCAGAATGCGGCACTTGCGAAGATGCTTCGTGAACAGGCGGAGCTCCTCGCCCCATTGCTGAGCCTGTCCGTTCGGCTCCTGCGGCTTGTTGGGCGCGAGAAAACTGGCGGATCGTGGCGGGCTTATCGCATACTCCGTGCGCGCGACACGGGTGATGTGTCGAGCATCCGCTACGATTCCGCACTTTCAACTGAGGTGAGCTTTATCTGGTCCGTCCAGCTGCTACTACACGTCTGATGCTGTCCATAGCACCTCAGTCCTGATTGGTTTGTAGGTCTCACGGATCCAGATTAACGTTACACCGTCCTTCTACTGTTGATATGGTAGTGAAGTCGAGACGCTATTGTATACGGATACTGAACGAAAGGTCGCTGGCTTCAATTTTGGAGATCTAGCTACGTATGAAAGAGTACGTCAGCGGACGGAACCTGGCTACTCCGAGTTGGCTATATCGCTCCCCATCTGCGCGTTCAAGATCACTTGTCTTGGGTTCTCCAGCCCGCACACGACGTGCTCCTCATACCGCACCTCACCGCGTGGGACATGCCCGCCTGTCATTCAGAACTTGAACGCCCCCCAGGCTGCCGCCTTGGTGGCTTCCACTTTGAGATCGTCGGCGCTGCCGCTGCTGGGCAGATCGAAGAGACAACCTTTAAGAAAAATTCGAGTGTTGCAGATGCCGAACTAGACTGTGGTTGAGTGAGAGAAGAGACGACAGTTGGCGTCGATCACCTTGAAGAGGTATGTATGCTTGGGGCCCGGTAGCGACGCCGCCACCAGCATCTACACCATGCAATGTACCTCGAAATTCGATGCATATGTGGTTGCGAAAACAATGCAATAACAAAAATATCTGAGATGGGAAACTGTCGATATCGTACGATCTTGCAGCCAGGGCTTAAACCTCGGAGCCCTCACCGGGCCTTCCTGCTGCCGCGACTACCCCTGCCAGACCCTTCGCTTCTCCCAGCCGTCTCCCCACTGTTTCCAGCCCGAGTGATGCTCCTCGTTTGCGGACCGCTCCGCGTAATCCTGCCGCCTCCAACCATCTCAGGAGGGGCGACGGCAGACGCCCGAGTTGTCTGCGCCCGTGTACGAGGACGCTGTCGGGGCTCGACGTCGCCCTCAGCGGCCGCTGCAACACCTCGCTGCGCGCGGGGTTTGCTTGAACGAGACTCGCCGCTCTGGTTTTGGGCGACACTGCTTGGGCCAGCCTCCCATGGAGCAGGCGCCAAGTGCATGTCTCGCAGAGACCGCAAGGTCGCGAGGTCGATGTCAAGGTCCTCCTCCTCGGCGTCGAAGCGTAGTATCGTGCTCACGTCGACCGCGTCTTGCCAGTCCTCCTCGTCGAACCCAGGATAGTCAGAGGGGTTGAAGGTTTCGTAGTGGATGGACTGGTTGTCGTCGTTCCCGGTGGCTTCGACGTCGTCTGCCTCGGCGGCAGGGTGTATCTCGTCCGAGTCTTCGTCGTCCGACTCCCAGGGCTCGTCGTAGTCTTCCTCTGGGTCATCGTCGGACTCCTCCGGGGTGGTCGCACGTCCCTTGCCCTTGCCGGCGAGGGCGCGAGCGCGTTTGCGAGCGTGACGTTGGCGTCGGTATGCAGAGTCCTCGGATGAGAACTCATTGACTGTCCTCATGTCGGGGGGGATATACTGAAGAGGGCCGTCACGTTTGGCGTCCGGCCATGACTCAGAGGCGAGAGCTGTGTTGAACAGCTGTAGGACTTCGTCATAGTCCGGCACCATGTTGTCGTCATTGATAAGCACAGCGAACCGCTTCAGCAGGGCGGTGAGCGGCTGGTTCCTCGTGACTTCAAGGTTTTTGGCGTAGACTTTGAGCCAGAACGTCTTCGACTTGCTGGCTTCTATGGCGTCGCCTTGTTGGAACACCTCAGCACAGGTTTGATGCCTGTTTTTGCCCTTCATGTTCGTCACGACGTGCTGAGTATGGCGGAGCACAACCCAGAGAAGAACCCAATAGAAAGACTCGAGGTCATGAGGTATGGCGTGAATGATGGGATCCGCGGAAGGGGTGAGAAGCTCGCTAGCCATGAACAGGAACGTGCCCTGGCAACGCAACTGTTATCAGTATCGGCTTCCAGACGTAAATGTATGATGAATCCGTACCGTTCTCTCCTTGAGAAAGTCATGAAAATCGTCGGCAAGCAGCAGGCTGTCAAGTTCTGCCGCAGACAAGGATGAGACATCGCTCTCTGGTGCCACGCGGCTCATGGACGAATAATCGAAGTCATGAATGAAACCGCAGCATCGATCATGCGAAGCCGGGTTGTCGACAATCAAGATATTGCCCACGCTGATATCCCGATGCAGGATACCGCCCTTGGTCATTGCAATACGATGACCTGTGTGAAGCACAACACCTATGAGGGCACAGGTCACAAGGAAAGGCTGCCTTGTACAACTCACCGATGATGGCATCTCGGAACGCCATAACGAGCTCCTTAGTGTTTCGGAAATGTGTCACCGATCGCCCAACTTCTGCCACAACAAATCGTACGTGGCTCCGTTCACGGTACCAGTACTTCGCGCCCCGTCCTTGTCTCCACGTGAACGTCTGCTGCAACGGTCGATGGGTAGGACGGTCAGGGGAACTAGATGGCACAGATAGTGACGGAGGAGGGTTCGTCGATCGCCGCGAAGCCGGAGAGGACAAACGAGACTTGTGGTGGGAACCGTCAGGGGCAACAGGTTGAGGCGCACCATAAAGTGCGGACTCCCAAAGGCGCACTTCCCGCTCGCCCAAGTCAACCCCACAAACCAAACTTGGGAGGCCTTTTCGGTCACCCGGGGGGACGGCGGTATCTAAACGATCGTAGAACTCCTTCTCTGGGCGTCGAAGGGTCTGCCGCCAGGCGTCTTTGATGATCCTCACCTTGAGGTCGTCGGGAGAGCGGAGATGGTCGATGAGCTGGCCGTTAACGAGACGACGAGTATCGCGGAAGCCTTGCCATACTGTGGTTGCACGGGAGAAGAGGCGTCCATTGACGTCGAGAACCTTGAAAACGATGAACGTCTGCGGTGTGCGGGCGCCGTCGCCATCATCATCGAGGACTTGGAGAGATCGTGCCTCGGCGAGGGGGAACATGTTCATGTCGACGTGAACCTTGGCTATCCTGAGGCGAGCTTGCAGCCACCTCTCGTCTTCTGGGCTCAGTCGTCGTACAGTTGGATCCCATCCAACGAATGGACCTTCTTCAGTGGGATGGACGAAATTCCAGAAGAATTGCCGCACAACCTTGAGGTCCTCGATGACCTGGAGATGGAGTGGCTGACATATGATCGCGCCAGAGCGGTCGAAACGACAGATACGTAGCACCGAGCCATAAACTCCGAAGACGAAGGAGCAGGTTAGGCTGTGCGTGTGCATCAGGTTGCGAGCGTTCACCGCAAGCTGGACGAGGGTCTTGCAGTGCTTGAGACCCTTTTTCTTGAACGGATCCTCCGTGGGCTCTGACTTGGCCTCCATGATTCCGGAGAAGCTGAACCAGTCCGGCGACTGGCCAGGGTCAAGGGTCTTCCCAGGAAAGGAGATGGCGATATCAGGATATGTGGCGTGGTGATTCTTGGCGAACGCGGTGAAGGGGAAACACTGGAGGTTCTTGTGGCAGTCCATGAAGTCAGGGCGTTTGTCGGCGGGGAATGACGAGACAAGGGAACGTAGGGCTTCAAGCTAGGGAGAAGTGAGGGTTTATTCAAAGGAAAAGCAGGACAAGACGCACCAGGTCTGGATAGGAATTTACCTCATGGCCCTTCTGCGGCTTGCACTGCTTGAACTTGGCGAGGGCCTTCTCGATATCTCCGGGAGGCAGGCTCGTGGTTTTGGAGGGGACATACTTGCGAATGAAATCTGAGCCATTGGACCTGTTGACGATAAGGCGATGGCGAAGCTCCCTCCTCCAACCTTCGAGAGCGCCCTCCTGGCGAGAGTCTTGTGCGATGATGGGGTGGTTAGTCGACTTCTTGTCGCGAGGGGTGGAGTGGACGCCGCTCATACCTGAGCAGCAGTGGCAGAAACAGCTGCTACTGATATCCTTCGTGGAGAGAGACATTTTATACCACCAATGACTTGGAGATTCGGAGATGGTGGTTGAAGTCCAAGAATGGACGGATAACAGGCGCTGATGAGAATTCTGCTGTCAACACGGGTATGGGACGCGCATCAATCGGAGAATCCATTGTTCTACCCTGATCGATGACTCGGATAGATGCATTTGGCTTACCCGTTGTACTGGCGGCACCACGTTGAGGTGAGGTACGTCCGAGCAGGGTCGTTCTTGCAGACGTCGCACAGCCAATCACCGCGTCTAATTGGCCTATAACAATGAGTCAGTCGAGGCTTCCATAATTGGATGGAACACTGAATAAGTGCAGATTAGGTAGGAGGCAACGCTTTGACTCGTTGAGCCTCGGCGTGGCACACGAGGCAGTCCGAGTGGTCCGCACCTCACGGAGAAGGAGCGACATTGAATACTGTAAGCAGATGCGTACCTTGAGTAGAGTTGCGCAAAATTCTATGCCTTGGATATGCAGGAAAATAGCGCACGGAGTTGAAGAGGAGAAGGCGACTCGTTGAACTTGAACGTCCAAATTCAACCGTTGAATTAGCGCCCACAAGGTGCCATGTGGCGCAGCCGAGGCCAATTTCAATTTCTTAACCACCTCTCTCACGACACCCATAGCGGAGACCTTGCACAATTGGCCATGGATTAATTGTTTCATACAGTTGAACGAGTACGTGTCTCATAGACTGGGTTATGATTCCCGAATCCGTCAGGTTCTGAATGGCGCGGGATTCATCGGTGCGCTGTAAGAGCATTGATGAAATCTAGAATGTTCGGTAAGTACTCTGGTCCTCTTCTTCATGGAATAATTGAGGCTCAACGAAAGAGGTGAGGCTGGCAAGTGGACGTACGACCACTCGGGCGGGCAATGGCGCTGATCGATCAGTCGTCGTGGGCATAGTTTACTATGTCTAGGCGATTTTACCTATGTAGTTCAGCGACAAATCCTCTTCGAAAGAATAACTAGTTCGTGGTTGTTGGTCTCGTAGAGGTGAGCTGCAAGTAGCACTGGTGGCAATCGGAGACGTGAACTATAGACTTGTGATCGGCACCTTTCAAGTCTATGCGTCAATTCAAGCTCAGAAAATAAAGTTTAAGATGGCGCTTCAAATGCTGTGCAAATCCCGTGTGGTACCGGCGTCGTAACTTGAAGGACCTCTCCTCAACCTCTCCTTCTACCAGATCTCAAGACCGGTCGCCATGTATAGTGTCAATCGAGACTGGTGCGTACGAAGGACACTTTTATGCTTTTTTAAATACTCAAATGCTCCTCCCAGGTCACCCTTATCTAGGTTGAACACGGATGTGCTCCTTCAGATATTCGAACTGCTGCGCCCCAAGCGGGGACTCCGTTCGCTATCAGCTACGTGCAAGTCTCTGAGGAGCGAAAGCATTCCGATACTCTTCAAGAGATGCAGTGCAGCTGTTCACCGGCCTATCGTTCTGCAGCGGTTTATCCCGCCTATCCTATGGGCCCACTGCCAGTGAGTGTGATATTGATCTTTCGGTCAGTGTTGCATTCATGTTATTGCGACAGATCGCTCTCATTGGCCGACTATTGTCCCGATATAATGAGTATGCGAGATGAAGATCATCGCCTCTGTTACTCTGACGATCGTCTTCTTTGCGGCGTCATGGATGGACAAGTCCTGAAGACCGTCTTGCCTTCAATGCCCCGTCTGCGCTCTATCACTGTCTCCTTCCTCTGCGACGAGGTGCACGGGCTGAAGTGGGAGACACTGATCTCAATCCTGTCGGCTCAACAGCTGGAGAACTTCCTTCTCGTGTTGTTCAATTTCAGCCCCCGGCCGCGTCTCCCCACTGACGTCCATGCGCTCTCACTCGCGCCCCTCAAGTCGTTCCGGTACATACAGCCAGCGTTTCGGCGGGAGCCATACTGTTTCCCTCTGGAACGGGATGCCCTCGCCGACGTCCTGAGGCACCTGCACGACAGCCTTGAAGTTCTTCACCTCCCGAGCATGTCTACGCCCCTCCACGTCCTGTCTGCAGCACGCTGGCCTCGCCTGCGTGAGCTCGTCCTCCAGGGAGAGCTTCCGGAAGGCCCATTCCTTCCATTCGTCACCCTTCTTTCGGGCATGCCGAAGCTGCGCGCGCTGCACCTGATGTTCGCACTACCCTTCGATGTCCCACCGCAGGCCGTCTGGCCACGAAACTTGGACACAACCTTCCCGTGGCCGGAGCTAGAGGACCTCGTCGTGTCTTTCCCCGCTGTCGAGGACCGATTATATCCTTCCCTCCCTCCGTCTCTACGTCGGCTGTCGTTACCATGCTGCCCGCACCACTGTGCATACAGCTGGATGGAGGAGCATCCGGCGTGGCACTCGCCGATCCTCTCCGCTACCGAGATGCTCTGGGTCCTTTCTCGATGCCAACTCCCTCATTTGGAGCATCTACAATTCGAGTATCGCACCGACGATGCAGACATATCGCTTCTGCGACACGTGAAGACGGCATTCCCCCAACTTCTGACGTTGGAGGTTCATCGGTTCCGACCAGCTGGACTTGACGAAATCCCCGTGGTACGACGATGCGAGCCTCTTCCCCAAAAACTTTCTAACGTCCTTGGTTCCTGCGTAGGTTGCCATCGCCGAAGAGATACAGGCATTGACTCGTTTGCACACGCTCTCCATCAATCTCGATCCCCCCAATCACCCGATTCCCCGCCCTCTTTATGTCAGAGTAGGGGGATACCAACTCGGGTTGACTTATGCGCAGGCGAGATTATCGCATAGTATGCTTCAGGCGCACGCTGAGCTCTTGGCTCCGTTGCTCAGTCGCTCTGTTCGCCTCCTGCGTCTCGTTCAGCGGAAGACCTCTGAGGGAGTGTGGCAGGCCTATCACATCTCCCGCGAGAATACTGGAGACGTCATTCGTGTTCAGGCGGATTACTCATTGTCAAATGAGGTGGGCTGGCTCGGAGCATCTTCAGTTCGGTTGGTGAATTTCGCCTGACTTATTCATAGGTTCTCAGCCCGACCTGGTTCGTCGAGGTACCAGAGCTGAACTGACATTCCGCTCTGGCACTGAGCCTAAGATATTCATTTCTCAATGTCAAATCGGTACATTGACTCAATCATTAATGTTACAAGCGTTGAGCTATAGTTGACCATGTAGCCTTCGTCCCAGCGTGCCAGAGGCTGAGTCATGGATCAATGAATGGCTTGAAAGTCGGACCCACGTACCTGGAAGCTGACGTCAACATGGAGCGCAGAGGTGAGCGGACGTCAAGCCAGGTGTCGGCACCTACGACATGAACTCGGTGCTGATCAGTATCACGAGATCAAGCAGCTAGCACGCTTGGGAGTCCGAGTTTGGGTCCCGGAGGACTGGGCCTGGGGCCTTCCAAGCTGGTTCACGACCGCCTATCCTTTGGTCAAGAAGACGGACAAGTATCCTCCACTGCACAGAATCGCATGTCGCGTGCGGACCGTGCTTGTAACTTACCGGTACGCGTAGACAGTTAAGCCTAAGTTAGCTTCATCTCGTATGTTTGGCGTTGCACCTGTCCGAGTACGTTGCCGTGAACCACGCAGGCATCAGCCACGATTTGTTCGTGCAACTACTTGGGCCTTCTTGGCTTCAACATTTACTGTAGCTCAGTGAAAGAAAACCCCCAACCATGTCCAATAGTATCCATCGAACTCTATGTGCAATACTGCCAGTAAGTATCCCCGATTCCGCTATAGCGGGATTCTACTCCTCCGCCACGACGACAACGCTCTTTCCGAAGTTCCGCCCCATCTGCACGTCCAGGATCGCCTGCCCTGCGTTCTCAAGCCCGTGCACGACGTGCTCCTTGTACCGCACCTCACCGCGCGCCACACGCCCCGGCATCGTCTCGAAGAACGTGTCGCCGTGCTTCGGCCGCAGCGACTCAAACAGGAACCCGTGCAGCGTGATCTCGTGCCAGACCAGCAGCTGCAGGTTCTTCACACCGTACGGCGACTGGGTGTTGTACGCGGAGATGTTGCCGCACACCTGTCAGCGCAGGAGGTACCTCGTAAGCGTGCGGGACTGTGCGGAGGCGAGACTGGCGGACGCACCATCACTCGGGCGTGCCGGGCGCAGAAATCGAGCGCTGTTTCGAGAGTCTCGCCGCCGACGTTATCCCAGTAGCTACGAACGGCGTGTTAGTCGCGGAGAATGGGTGAGGGTAGAATTTACGGCAGCAGACGCACAGGTTGAGAGGACCTTCGCGCTTGAGCACCTCGCGGGTGCTTGTGGTTTTGTAGTTGAACGCGACGTCGGCCCCGATCGACTTCACGAACGCCACCTTGTCGTCTGAGCCGGCAGAGGCGATGACTTTCAGGCCATCGGCCTTGGCAAGTTGGACGACAGTTCTAACGAGGCACCCTGATGAGTTTCGGTCGGAAGTGGCGGACAGTCCAGGGGCGACTTACGCTCCTACGGGTCCTATAAGATATGCGAGTATGTGATCAGAGAGACGTTTGAATTGAGAAGGGTGGTAATAGCTGTACCTGCTGCACCGCTGACGAAGATGACGTCTCCCTGTTCAAACACTTCGCGTTAGCCGTGGGCGGTCCGCAATGATGACAAAGTCCTACCTTCTTCGGCTTCGCAAACTCAGTCCAGCCGTAATACGCCGTTTCACCAGGCATCCCCAGCACTCCGACATACACCGACCACGGGATGTTTTCCGTGTTCTCTACGACACGGATTGTGCTGAAGTCGTGTACGATAGCGTACTCCTGGAACGCTGGATTAACACGAGTCAGCACCGCAGACCCATGTAATGAATGGGGGAGGCGCACGGAATTGGCCCTCGAGCCCGACGACATGATCGCCCTTCTTGATCCCCGGGTTCTCCGAGCGAAGCACGACGGCAACGCCGTAATTGACAAGCCTGAAAATCACGGTCAGGAACAAATGTAGCGACGATAGCCGATTTACGCACGCTTGCCCGAGCTTGAATGGGGGCTATCGCAAGGTCCATGTAGTCAGTCGATGTTCGCCGCTCGCTGAGAAGATTGCGGCCTACTCACGCTGAAGTTTTTGACGCCGGGACCGACCATCATGCGCCGCAGGTACGGATCTATCGAGAGGACGAGGATTTTGACGAGGACTCCACCGTCGAGGGGGACGTTCTCGAGGTCAATCGTCTTGGACGTGTCATACACGACATGTTTGCCAGGGAGGGGGTAGTCTGCAGCAAATTGGGAGTCAGCACGGTCACAACGTTGCAGAGGGTTCGAGACACTCTTACCTGCCGGGATCTCGTTGAAGATGACACTAGCGTTCCTGACTGAAGGCATGTTGCTGCCTGTGTTGAATGTTCCTGTGGAGATGGGTTGTTCAAGTTGGTGGAGAGCTGAGCGACGCCAGATGTCTTATATACCCTCAAGGTGGCCTTTCAGTGAATACGCGCCGGGGTCTTTGAGTACTCAACGACGTCACCAACAGCTCACCTGCGAGGCTTAGTCATGAGGAGAGGGATGAGCTGGAGGAATAAGAGCAACAATTGTAACAGGCTCGGCCGCAAGAGCCAAGCCACCGCAAGAAGCCCGACGACGGATGTCGTCACTGAATGGGACGGAGCGAAGGAGTCATCCCAAAATTCTACAATCCCTTGGCGAGCAACCAATTGGAGGACTAAAGGAATTTGTAATCAATTGAGGGCTGCGCCGGTCGAGAAACAAGATGAATAGAACTCACGGGCACCACAACACTGATTTGAATGCAAGTCGGCATTCTCGCCGCAATCTCAGGCCCAAGGTTTAACTTCGCTGGCTTGGTAAGCAAACCGTCGCCCGAAAATACCGATATCTGGTTCAATTACCCAGCACACATAAGTCAGCAACCAAAGTTGAGGTTCAACGTGAAGCGCACCCGTTCAAATTCCATGGACCGTCCGCCTGAGCGGCATTTAGCGTGCATCTCGAAGGCTGCATAGGTTCATCCACCCTCGCTTATCTATGGTAGCGATCACCTGTATCTCACGACTGACGGTCGACTTGCAGGACGAGACGCAAGCGAGACGAGGCTCACGCTGCAACATCTCAGTACATTGTCCAAGCGTATTACTGTAATGGCATCTAAAGATCTGGTTTTTGTGAAACTAGCCTGGCCAAGGCGATGTTGAGAACGGAGAGCGCGAGGTCGTTTGTGAGAGAGACCCACCGTTCCAGTATGCTGTGACGGCGTCCGGGGTCACGCAGGAGCCTTTTTGCAGATCGTCTTGTGATGCGGCCAGTCCGCCTTCTGGCATGGGGCACCGCCGGAGCAGTAGCACGCCGTCTTGCACTTGGCGCACAACAGCAGCTTCACGTCGCCCCTCGGCTCCCGGCCACAGAACGTGCACACCTTACCCGCCAACCGCTTCCGCCGCCTGTCGTCAGCATCCACAACGCGCCACGTCTCCATCTGGATCCCCGCGCCCGCCAGCTTCTTCGTCACGCTGATCGAGTGCCGCGGTGGGACGCCATCCGAATCCTTGATGTCGAGGTTGCCCCCATGGTCGAGGTACCACTGGAGCGCGTTCGCCGCGCGGCGGACGAGCGCCTTGTTCGTCGGGTCCCACGTCGAGCAGATCTCGTGTGCGGGCACGCCCCCA
>VJXU01003107.1:0-11140 GCA_008694245.1 Ganoderma sp. BRIUMSc | reverse complement strand
GCCGAGCACGAGTTGCCCGCACCGACGCCGATCACGGACAGCGGCGAGCACCCGAGGCCGATCTGGCCCGTGATTTCCTGCAGGTTAAGGCCGAGCGCGGTCAACAGAGCCGTGCTCGAGGCGGACTTGGACTGCAACGGTGGAACAGGGAATATTGTCAGTAAAAGACAGCGGCTTGGCTCAGAGCATGGTAGAGAGGGTGGTAAGACGCACATCCTCGACGTGGTTGCAGCACTGCATTGAGCCCGTGTTGCAGTTGTCAGCGGCGGCCGCAAGGACAGCGAGGGCGAGGGTGGAGACGGCGACGATGCGGGAGAACATGGTGTTAAGATTGGGAGTTGGGTGAGAGCGAGGGTAAGATGAAAGTAAGTAGGTTTTTTGAAGACGAGTGGAGAGGTGAGTGCGCTGGAGTGCTGCTGATGTTCGTCCTCGCAGACCTTCGCCTTATATGCGTCCCAGAGAGGCCCGTGCGCTGTGCTTCACCAGGCGACGGCACGCCCACCGCGCACTTCACGCCTGCTGTTCGACGACCCGATTGGGTGTTCACCGAACATAGCCGTCGGCGCGGCCAATTTTGGAGCGGGGCGCGCGTCGGCTGGGAGGTTCATTTGGGGAGGCGCTGCTGGTCGCGGCGCGCTGTACGTCAACGCCTCACCGCTTCAACTTTGGGTTCTGCCTGGTGAGTTCTTGAAACGTCGCAGAATGCCGAGGGCTGAGGCTTACCTTGAGGCGTCGACACACTACGTTCGAGCTGAACGCAAAGATTACACCATTCCCTCAACCAACAGAATTAGCATCAGTCGTTTCCTCGTCCACAACCATGTTGGTACATGGGTGTATGCGCATTTTACTAACTTACAAGGTCATTACTCAGCCTGAGCAGCATCCCACCGGGCACTTGACAGTGTGTCTGGCTACAAACAGTTGCGTCGAAGGAAGAGTTCTCCCACAGAATCCGGTACCCCTCAACGTCGGGGCCCGACGGGTCTCCTCCTCCTCCTCCAGTGGCCTGAGTTGCAGCAGGCACAGCTCGGTATCTGCACGGTATTCTGTACGTTCGTGAGGCCCTGCGTTACTTCATCCTCTTCGCATACTCATCCGTCAATGTATTCTCTCGTTCCTTCCACGCTCCGGATGTCGACAGAAAGCGATGTTTCGCATTGGGAAATGCAAGCTGGTCGACCTGAGTCATCGCGGAACTAATTATTTCAGCGCCCTACCACATGGTCTCACTAGGACCGGGAACGCACCGGGGAGCCCTCGGTATCGATGCGGCGGACCGCGTCCAAGTACTCGTCGGACTGCTTCTGGAGCTGGACATCGTTATCAGTGAGTCGTCTCCTCCCACTCTTCATTTGATCTCCACGTACCTGCGACGTAACCTCGGAGAACACAGCTCGGAGCAGTTCAGGCTGCGTTTTCAGGTCTTCGCAGACGCGTCGTAGCTTATGGCGGATGTCTCGTCGGTTTCGGTTGAGCATTTCTGCCCATGCCTTTGCCTCGAGCGATTTTCGATCTTCTGTACCGGGCCGCCGCTCGTTTGAATTTGGAGTACCTTTATGGTATCCAAGCTCAGTGATCCTCTCAGATGGATGCAGCGCTCACTGAAACACGAACCTAGTATGTATTGCTTGAGCTGCTCGAAAGCACCGGCAACATGCCTTACGATCCGCTCGAAAGCACCAATAGCATGCCTTATGATCCACTCGATCCAGTCGGCACCCAGCCGGAACTCCTGTAATTGTGGCTCAGGCGCATTATGCGGGACGGTGGGCTGGGGGCCTGCTCTCATTATTATTCCTAGGACGTTCTCACGTTGCATCCCGGGCATCCGAGAACTTGAAGCCCAACGGTCTCCTGCGGAGACATCTTGGTCTCGCTCATGAGTTTGCAGGGAGTCGTCGTCCTCGGGATGACTGCCCGAGCCTCGGACGTGATGCGCACGCGCGGGGCCCTCGAACTCGCTCATGGCGGCAGCGATGTGGGCGTCGAACAAGCAGTCGATTCGCTCTCCGGTGGCTTGGAGGCGTTCGCCGAGACCGGCGAAATCCGGACTCTGGTAGACGGCGAGCGTCGCGAGTTTCTGTCACGCGCAACCTCAACGTCAGCTCCCCTGGCCGTGGCGCACTCTCTGCAGCCTCGGACTCGCCTCCTTCAACCTGTAAAGTGCGCGGACCGTGTTTTCGGTCTCAACGAGGGGTCTCGCACGCGCCTCGTTTTGTATGGCAAGATAAACTGGACGCGGAAAGTAAGCGTCCGCGCATCCACTAGGCAGCTCGGATCCGCGAATCCGCGCGTTACTCACAGCCAATCAGACCAGCGAGCTTGACGGCGTCGTTCTCCGACGTACGGAGCATGCAATCGTATTCCTAGAGTCCGGGTTCCGCGAGCATGAGGTGCGCACACGCTGACTGCATTACACGCCGAATTTTTCCTTACCTCGCAATGGGCTGTGAAGCTCTCTATCACGGTAGCGTCCTCTGTCTCTACTAGGCATCGCTTGAGCGCTGGCTTGCAGTCCACGAGCCCTCTGCGCAGACGTTCGGCGGTGCTGTTCAACTTCACGACGTTGTTGACGAATTCCGGCACTATGAGTTGGTGAGTCAGTCTTCGTGGGGGTCCGTGAGCGGCTCGTTGCATCTCGGCCGTATGTACGTGGTCGCGATGTGAGGGGGGAGGGGTCGGATTGCGCAGCCTGAGGTGACCCAGCGAGGAGTGCCGTGTTCTTGTACGCAGAGTCTCGGAGCCTCGTACTCAAGGGCTCAGTGCCTCGTGCTCAGCTTGCAGCGCAGACTGCAGTTGAGAAGCAAACTTAACGACCAGGCTACTCGAGCGGGTCTCGAACGTCGAAGGTCTTCGCGTTCAGAAGAAGATTATGCCGGTCCTGGGCCACGGCTGTCTTGCCACGAGAGCTCTAGGGTTTGCGATGGAAGCGCGTCCTGAACCTTGTGTCTCCGCAACCCGAGTGGCATTCTGTGCTGCGGGGATACAAGTGGAGATAGCTGCGGCAGCGTCGCTGAATTCTGCGTCTTCTGTGCTGCAGGTCCCGTGCGAGCAGAAGCTGCAGCTGCGGTAGCGTCGCAGACTTCTGTGCGATCGTCGACGCCCTCGTGCCACCCTGCAGTTCGCGGGGCCAGCATGCAGGCATCTTGCCCCTCGCACGGACGAACGTGTGCGGGGATGTGCCCAGCCATTGGCACGGGTCCTGCGAGGGGGCACACATCAGTGGATCATGGGGGCCTGCAACCCGCGACTCCATGACGTTTCTGTCCAAGTAGGAGCGTTCGGATGCGGTCCGATGCTGCTGCTTCCCCAGGCTTAAATAAGGCGGCTCAAATGCTGGTTCGTGCGCTCCTCATCCCCCCCACATCCCCTTCATCTACACAATGCAGACCAATTCAGACGACCGTACCCCCATCCCAGCCATCCCATCCACAAACATCCAAGATGCCGGCCCCGGGCTGAGTGCTAGCAGCGTGGGCGACGGTAAAGCTGAACAGCCTCCTACCTACACTGAGTTGCCACTTCAAAATACTGCTCAAGAGACCAAAGCAAAAATCCTCGACCTCACGCAGTCAATCCGACGTATCCGCAGGAGTTTCCGTTCCGTGTCCGACATGCTCCTCAAATTCGACAGAGGCGAGTACGTCAACAAGAAGGGAAAGGTTCTCAAGCTGCGGCCGAAATGGCGTGAGCACGCCGACGTGAGTATATCATTGACTAGTGCAACAGATACATATAATGAGAATAACAACTGCGGTGTCATCTTGGCAGACCTTTGAGGACATCCTCATGCTCAGCTGCGAAACTGCTGTAGAAGCGTCTTCGATGATGCAACGTGAGCCGCCGCTTCAAGAGGTGCTGGGCTGGACTGCGCATCTAACACCATTCTGTGCGTAGTTTATAACGTCATCCTCCTCCAGATCACTGCTGCCAGCGCGGACGCGACCGAGCTGAAGGCCCTGAAGGCTAAGATACAGAAGTTGCTCGAAGTGTGTACCTCTTTGCCACGCGCTTCGGAGATTGGGGCTTATTGTTGTATTTTAATGAAAGAAACTAAAGCTGAAGGTCCAGTTTTCGGGCAAGATAGAAAAGGACCTGAGAACGCTCGTTGACGACATTCGCGACTTTGGCAAGAGCGACCTCGAGGATGCTCTTGATATAGTAAACAGGGAGTTGCCTGACCAGATCCAATCTATCCAGGATGAAATACGCTTCCTGAACCACGGACTTGAGCGGTGAGTTCCATCCACTGATGATCTCCGTCGGGTTCATTACCAACTGTGTCATCAGCGCGTCAGAGTTGGTATGTTAAATAGTAGGCTATCCTATAGGCATATTATTCAACCACATTATTTAACCTTGAAGACGAGTGCTTGTGCCACGGTACGATGCTCAGCGATTGGTGTTTTTAGCATTGTGGCTCTGAGCGCGCTAGGATTGTTTGCGCCGCCTCTGGTGCGTTTTCCCCTGGTATTCAACCATAATTATTTCTCGAATAACTACTGATCCTTCGCGGCTCGCCGCTGTGCCCAGATCAGCATCACTGCGGGTGTAACCTCTGTGGCGTGTTACTCTGCCTATGGATACTCAGAGTACCGCGACGTAGTCAAGCACAGATCAGGTCAGTTGAACCACTGAAGAAATGGCATCACATCTGCATAGCGTCAATTCCATGACCTTCATTTCACAGAGATTGAAACGCAAAAGTCAGAGATCTCCTCAAGACAGATACAGGCCACCGCCAGCCTGAAAGAGTCCAAGAGCGATCTCGGTGCGGCAAACCAGGAAGTAGCGGGCATCGCAGATAAGATCACTACTATAGGGAAGATATGGAGATTTGTGAGTGACCTTGTTCGGCTTTCCATTTGTTTAGCACCCTAAAGCTACTTCAGCTCCATATGGATATGTGCAAACTTGTCGAAGATATTGATAATGCAGTCGGTCGAACGATGAACATCACTACCCTGTCTGTGAGTGAATTTTTGAGTAAAAAAATATTACAACCATTGTTAATAAAGCCCACCAGTACATCCCGTATCTTCAGGTATCGCGCGAGGTGTACGGAAGGCTTGCAGAATATCTAGACCTGTATGCAAGGGCTGATTTTGACTTTGACGACGACTAAAGAACCTGTTATGCGGGCCGTGACCTATCCAGACAACAGCTTCCCTGAATGTACTCGACCATCTCTACCGTGATCGCAACCCACTTGTTGTATAGCACCATTCTCTGCCTGTGTACCTGAGTCTGCGAGAAGATTATGATCATTCAAAATTCAGTATTGACATCAAATCAGTAATTTATCTGATTGTTTAGGTTATGGAGTGGCGACCACTGGCCATATCAGACTCTCCTCCAGCTCCGACTTCTCCTGTTTCCGTAGGAAGCAACTCAGATCCCTGTGCATTGTCTTCGTCTCTCTCTATCATATCGCACTATATTAGCGTGTACCTATCCTCGACTCTCCTCTGGAGGTATCCGGTCTTGTCGCCAACCGGCCTTGTCGCCAACCGTGCTGTATCGGGCCTCCATGCCAGGGCCCTCCTAACTCGTAGTATCCGGTGTCTAGCCATACACTCCGCTAGCAGTGCCGCGAACGCATCGATGTTTAATATTTTTAACGCTTTTGATCCTTTGAAACGAGGCCGCGCTGCGTGAGAGGACCACATGTCAGCGAGAAGATACAATACTAGTTTGGAAGCAACTTGAAGTCCAAGTCTATTCCTGAGCGGCAGTGAACTTGACGAGGTCACGTATGGTGCCTCATTGCCCCTGCGAAGACCTCTGCTGGCTGCTCAAGGTTGGCTCCGATCCGGAGACGAACAGCAGTGAACGGCAAGATGGTCGTAAAAGAGCCTGCGAACATCGACAGCCTGAGGACGGCGTACTGAACTACTCTCATACGAGCGGTGAGTAGTGTTAGAGATGGGCTGCACCAACATCTCAAGCTGTGTATAAATGACGGTATGTTTTTCAGTGAATGAATCGCAATGTTGCAGCCTGAGAAAGGCAATAAGGACTGCAAAACTAAGTCGTAATTCATACGGTCCATCTCGTTCCTAGCAAGTATCCCTAGAGGTTGTGTACCCGATATCGACCCATGCTCTCATGCGGTCTCCGTATTGGATCGTAAACAGGATCATCCTGAGAAGAGCACGTGAGATGGATAGCGCAACGGGCAAATGCATTACTGAGGAGCGGGACGCACCCGTAACCCAGCCATGCAATTAGTGCAAATAATGTGTTCGTTGCGAGGACTCCGATGGAGTCTATCAAAGGTAACGTCCATGCCGTTACGAAGGACAGGATAAGTGCGCGGCACGCACTATGTGTACGAACTATTGTCAGCAATACCGATCCAAAGCAATGGACCTCACAATCAGCACTCACAAGCTTGCTGCCATCGCTTCGGCGCTCCGATCATGCAGAATGTCAACGTAGTACGAGGCAGAGGGCGTCAGGACAATGTCTACCTGTGGGTATCGGATCGAAGATCAGCTATTTGTAGTTGACAATATGCCTAGACTGAGTAGATGTCAAACGTACTCCGACACCGTTCAAAAACAGGCAAACGAGCATGACGGCTATGCCGGGAAGCCCGGGACCATACTTCATCGTCAGGCCCGCGGCGAGAGTGGACACGGGAACGCAGAAGGCCGCTCCCCATGTTGTGGCGCGGAGACGGTCTTCAGGCACCCAAACACCATCGCGACGCTCACGCCAGACAATATTAATGATAGCTCTGTCGGATAGATATCCAGCCAGCGGAGCGCCAACTGAATTCGCTGACGGTCAGGATATTGCGCAGTTTCAGAGGGAAGCCGGAGGCTCACCCATATTTCCTACGCCGAAAGGAATGAAGAGTGCTCCGATGATCACTGCGTTAGAAATGCCATATGCTTCCCCCTGACACCACGTAAGGGTTATTGCTGCAGATCAGGAAGTTAAGCATTGGACTTACCACCGTGTACGAAAGAGGGACCAACAAAACTAAATGATGTTAGTCGAGTTCAATGACGTGTACACAAGCGACCTACCCCAATCACTAGGGCTATAGTCCCCGCAAGGGTCTGAAACAAATCAGCCCGAGATCATCCTCGCGAATGTGAAGAAGCTGGTGCTTACCACGACGAGGATGGCCGGGCTACGCAACAACGTAAGGCTGTTGAAGGGATTAAGAATTTTTAGCACGATTTTCCCTTCGACCTTGACCGAGTTGAGCTTTTCTGGGTCTAGAGTTTCCGGGAGCCATAATGCCATCGGTATGACCGCGGTAATGCCCATGATGAACAAGGCCCATTGCATGGAGCGCCAGGAGGCATAATGTGTCGCAAGGCCTCCGCAAAAGGGGGAGATTGCAGGCCCGAGGAGGGAAGCCTAATTCAACGAAGGCGCACCGGAAATGAAGAGCAATGAATCATTTAATGACGAACGTGACCCGCGAAAGGCATACAGCATGGCTCACCCCGAAGAAGAGGCCCATGGCGTACCCTCGTTCCTCGAGTCGATATATATCGCCGATGACTCCGGCGCCCACGGACGCCGCGCTCGAGGCACCGAAAGCTTGAACAACGCGCCAAAACATGACCGTGGGCACGGAGTGAGAGTTCGCAACCCCGGCGGACCCTATGCAAAGGCACGGGAGTGACCTAAGGTACACGAAGCGACGGCCATCTAAGAAGGCGGAGATTAGGCGGTGCATCGGTGGTCTAGAGTGTCCTCCACCCACTCACATGAGCCAGAATACGTCGCCCACGTTAGACTACCGATGGCAGAGATGGCCAGGGATAAGCTGACTGTAAGGCTTTCAGTCCCGAAAGTCAGAACAAAGAACGCTTGGAAAATAAATGGATGCCTTGCACCTGATAATCGCGCCTGTGGATCCAAGCTCTCTCGCGATCTCAGGAATACAGGGAATGAACGACCCAGAAGTCAAGACTGGTTGAATGTAGCCCACGGAACATGTCAACTCGTCTCGACATAGATACGTTAAAGAACTCACAAGGTATCAAAGCGCCGTAGCTGATCAGGGCTACGATGTTGCGTTTCTGGGAGGGAGAAAAGCGTTGATATAGTAGATCGTGTTTCGAGATATTCGGATCTGATGGCGAAGGTGCCAGTAGTGGACTCTCCTCTGTGGATGTGGCCATGTTCTGTCACGGTACCAGCTCCACAAATGGTGGTATTTGGTCGGACAGAACCTTCGATGGTGGAGGTCGGGAGCAAGGGGCGATCGTGCGGTCAAGAAGGTCGCTAATTTGAGTCATCAGAAGTTCAGAACAAGGCGTTACAGAGCGTTCGGCCGGCTGAACACGTATGTCTACTTACGTGCGAGGGGTGTGATTGGATAGCCTCATCGTCTTTGCACATAAGGCAAAGCATAATTTGCCGAGATTCCATTGTCTGGAATGCGGGTGAACACGCCGGCCGCCGAGAAGTAGGCACGTTTCCACCGGTCCGAGCCACAGTCCTATGTAATGCAGTGTCGGGCGTTGTGACCAACTTTAAGTAGCCCGCAGCAGGAAAACCCACAGAACCGAGAGCTCACCTGTACGCAACTGCGCCGGTCGTCACTAAATACTTTATGTGCCTTCGTACCAGTGGGTTCATGCTGCTATGTAATGAGCTCCTCGCCGACCTCTGCCAGGGCCCACGGTACTTACACATTACTCAGGCTTCGTCTAGCGGACGAGGTTACCTACTAAGTCGTCAGTGCATGGACACCTGATCTACTTACTCACCTATGTGTGCGAGCCTTTCGACCTGTCAGGGAATCTACAGTTCCTTCCCACCATTCAAAATGACAGGATCCGTGCCTTATGACGATGTGTAAGGACCAGGTACGGACTTGACTCTTGTCCACACCGACCCACTCTACTGCTCCTTATGCATGACACACAGGTCCAAGACGCCAAGGAGGTGCGTTGTGGTGGACTTTAAACGTTTAAACGTCAGTGGTCCGCTTTCGCCAACCTCATCTCCAAGGTACTCATTTCCGGTTTGACATCTAACTTGCGCCGCCTGTCCTGATGAGAAAACAAGCCCTGGTCAGTCAGAACAAGAAACTTATCGATGCTAAGGAAACTTCGCCGCTGATGTGAGGGATGTGGAGTTTATGGCGGGCCGAGCGGCCGTTCTATGCCGGCTGCTCCGTCAATGGTCTGTGCATGCGCTCCTTTTGGAGCTGATACACGTGAAGCTTGAAGCCTCGGAGTCTACGGTCTCTGTCAACAGCCTGAGTGTTCCCATTCCGTCTTGAGGGAGATAAGCAGAAGATGAAGTGAAACTTACACTATAACCATAAAGGTTCGTCATGATTGCACGTCTCAGACGAAGCTTCCGAAATTGTCTCTGGATACAGATGGCTCCCACGGGTAAGGATCTATACCACATGATGAGGCGTCGATACTCGTCCACAACACTGCTTCGATGAAAGACTCGTTCCTGTAGTATTCGTCCGAGATGAGGAGGTACGGGACTGTGGGAGGTCAGAGGGAGATTATGGAGTCGGTCCCGGCGGTAGTTCTCAAGCTCAGCCGCAGCCACAAGGCGAAGACAATGGCCTTTAAAACCGCAATCTCCGAGGACCTGAATTAGGGATGAAGAGTCGTATAATGACTCGGCTATAACAGGTGAGTGTTGCTCCACGTCCAGCGTCGTGCGCAAGGTCAGGGTGAAGTCTGCCCGAGAGAACGGCAATGACCTTGTATTACGGAGCATGCAGACTCCACAGTTCCCACATGTGTGCAAGCGGCGAAGCTCATCGAGTAGAGCAGCGTCATCGGTCTCGGCGCTGGCCATTCAGCGGCTATGATTGCAAACCATCCGGAATAACGAGTGACGGGGGGGTGTGCCTGTGTGGAATCCGCACTGTTGGGAGCGTTGGGAGTGATCCCTGTCTCCAGCGGCTGATAGGGCACAGATAAACCCAACCACGTCCTCTGTTGCTGGACAGTGCTCCTCGCTCTCCAAGCATCCAAGTCGCGATGGATCGCCTCCCGTACGACGTCCAGCTCGCGCTTGCACGACAGCTGACCGTAAGGGATGTTGTCAGGCTTTGTGCAGTGAGTCTCCCCCTCCCTGCCATTATTTACGATCGAATGCAAGGACTGACGGACATGCTCCACTTCGAGACCTGCAAGAAGGGACAGGCCCTGATGCGCGACCGCTCGATGTGGCATCACATGCTTTCCCGCCTCCTCGTGCACTTCCCCCAGCCCCAACTTTCCGTGCGCCTGGCACATATGGAAGTGGAGGAGATGAAGACGTGGGTGATACACTCCGCCAGGCTCGACCGGCTGTGGCACCAAATCGACTACCAACCCCGCGTCATTCGAGACTATCGCTTCGACAAAAGGGTAGAACACGTCAAACTCGTCGCCGGCGGGAACTGGCTCGTCATCGTATTACGCGATGGGTCGCTGCAACTCCACCAACTCGGTGCCCCAGGTCCCGCCGTCACATTGGCTCAAAGTCTGACGGACGACGAGTCCGTGTTCTACTTGAGCTCCCGCCTCTCCCTCACCAATGAACGCGAGGATCTGATCATTCTTCAGATGGGCGTCCGCTACGAGTGAGTACACACCCTTTACGTGTACCCTCTGGAAATAGTGCACTGATTCGGGGTGGGGAGAATAGCCAGTGCAACATTTACGTCTACCACATCGCCGTCGTCGACCCTGTGCCGGCATTCTTACGCGTGGGCAGGATCTCGGTGACCGGTTCCGTCTGGTGCTGCGCCTCCGGGGGACAGCTGCTCGTGTACGGCCTCGAAAGCGGAACCGGAGACATGATCCTCCACGTCTGTCCCCTGGGGCCGCAATACGCAGACACCGAAGGTCCCGCCGTGTCCATGAACATCGGACCATGGTCGGTGAGTTTGCACCCACGCCCCGAGCACCGCTACCGGCTATTTCTCATCGACCGCCTTCCGCTCACAGGCGGACGAGGACTTCACCATCTCGGTCCTCTCCGACAGCCAGGTCATGCTCGCGTACCACGGCGGCATCTCCATCTACGAGGTCCCCCCTATCTCTGCCTCCGCACCCGGCCGCAGGCAGCCCAGCGTTCGCTCCGTCCAGCCCATCTGGAGCACGACCTGCGACATCGGCGAAGGCATCTACCGCATCAGCCCGTT
>VJXU01003103.1:0-13243 GCA_008694245.1 Ganoderma sp. BRIUMSc | reverse complement strand
GGGCTCGTGGCTCGCGGCGACGGTGAAGCAGTTTGCGCAGCCGAACGCGGGGGAGGTGGCGAAGCTTGAGCGATTTGTGAACGAGACGCTGTGGCGATCCGTGCAGAACGTCGATGGTACGCTTCCGTTCTTCTATGACTTGCAGAAGTCCTGACTGAGCGTTGGATATTTTTCTCTTCTCCGATCCAGGGACTGTAAAGAAGGTATTCTGGCACGTTTTCCCCGAGTTCTGCGGAAAGTCCTGACGTCGCTCTACAGGCCGTTTTCTACTATGAGCCAGATCTCGTACCCAACTACACGTATCCCTCGTCGATTTTCTGGGGGAACTGGTGGTCCTGGAACCAAGCCGCGTCGTACGCCACAGATCGAGCCTATGACTACGTGCACGTCATCGCCGCGTACTGGTCGCTCTACCGCGTCGCGCGCAACTACTCCGACTTAGTCCAGAACACTTGGCAGTGGTACATCAACCAGGCCGTATTGACCGTTTCGACCATGACGAATGGACGCGTCGGATACGCGGACGACGGCTTGATGGAGGAGACGGTGATTCTCTACCTGCTCAACGACTTGAAACGGGAAGGGCTGGCGACAGATGCTAGTCTTGTGGAGAGCCGTATGCAGGCCCGTGAGAAGGTCTGGGCTGGGGAGCGATACCCGTAAGCTTTCCTTCCTTGTGCTATAGACTATCGTCTGACGTTTCTCCCATATTAGCTTCGGCTCTGAGATGGCTTGGGACTCTACCGGCCAGGAAGGCGTGTTCGCCTGGGCGACGTACTTCAACGACAGCACGACCGCGCTCAACTCACTCAACTCCATCCTCGCTTACCAGCCGACCGTCCCGCACTGGGGTTACAACGGAAACGCACGTCGTTACTGGTTAGTTCCCTTATCGTACCTCTAGCGCCTGTGCTCCTTTGACACGGTTCTCTACCAGGGACAATGTGTACGGCGGGAAGCTTCAACGCATCGAGCGTCAGATCCACCACTACGGCAGCGGCCTGAACGCCATCCCCCTCGTCACCCAGTTCCGCGCCACGCCCGACGACCACTACCTCCTCCGCGTCGGCTTCGGCGGACTCAGCGGCCCGCTCTCGAACATCGATCAGGGCGGCTTCGCGTCCGCGTCGTTCCATTCGTTCGAGGACACGCTCAAGTGGGACGGCTACTCGGGCGACTACGGCCCGAACTTCGTCGGGCACGCGCTAGAGATGGGCACGTACATCGTCGACCACCCCGACTTCGGCTGGCAGGCATTTGGCGGGAACGTTCTGGCGACAACGCCGACGGTCAGGGTGCAGACGCGCGACTCGCTCAGGAGGAGGGTGTTCATCGCGCCTTTGGGGGCGTGGCTGAGCCTGGACGCGGGGGCGTTCGAGGAGGTTGACTTCGATCCCGCGAGCAACAGGGTGACGCTTACCATCGTTCCCGCTGCGAGCGGGATCACCGGGGCCGCCGCAGCTCCTAGTGGCCGACTCGTCGTCGAGAACACCGCGAATAATGGATTGGGGGTCCTCAAGCCGACGAGTAGCCTTGAACAGGATGCAGGCGCTTGGGTCGTACCGTTCAAGAATGGGGCTGCATCCATCTCGTTAGGATTGTAGGTCGAGAACTCACGGCGAATATAACAAGAAGTAGTCTTCCAATACCGGGTACACTATCACACATGGAGCTCGAACCATCTTCGAGCAACGCTAATCGAGGGCAAAAATCCTAGAAGAGGGTTAGCGTTGTAAGAGCGGGAGTGGACGGATTGGAGGGCCTACTCTTCGTGCAACTCTACGCCGCCAACCATGCTCGACAATCCTGCACAGTCCAGGTCGCCGATCACTTCCCTGATAGGGTCGCTGAGAGCAGCTGGTCCGCAAGTCCCGATGAAGACGCCTCTCAGCTCCTCGCCCCTCTGAATGGTTCTCAGGGTGCGGTCAACGACATCGCGAACCATGTATTGCAACCGTCGATGGCCAGGCTCCAGCCTCAGATCCATGGGCAGCACGTAGTCTTTGAACTCGTGGTCGAGTGTCACGGCGCGGGTGTAAAACACTGAAATTTCGAGCTTGAGGTTCGCTGCTGCGGCCTGCGCGAGCAAGGACGAGAAGGTCGGCAGGAGCGGCACGAGGCAGTCAGGGTGGCGGACAGACCAGACGAGGTCGACGACGCGGAGGGTGCTTGTCCCCGCTTTTGCATGCTGCACGGCCTCCTGGATCCCTGCGAGACCAAATGAGATACCAGACCCGCCCACGACGTACAGTGCCCCGAAGAAGCTGTGGGGCAGTGTGTACCCTAAACCCCCTAAGCCCCAGACGAACGTGAGCCATGTTCTCTGTAAAACGAGAGAAATCTGATGGATGGGTTACCATAAGGTCCTTCAATTAACACCTTGACTTGTGTTGTCGTGTCCGACGCTCTCTGTTTTGCCGTCGAGACGTCGTACAGCCTCTTCGTCCACCTCCCAGAGTTCTTGATGAGGAGTATCAGCCCGTACGGGGCGCCGCCCTCGCCAACCCCTCCGCAGGCGATCGTGAAGGGGTGTGACACAAGCCACCCTCGGACTCCCGATCCTCCGGATAGAACACGGATACGGACGAACTGCCCCGCGCGCCAACCAGAGTTGATTTGGGGGATGGCGAGCTGCGTCGAGTACATCTCGGGGAGTGTTGTGATAGTAGCTGTGACGATACGGGTCTTGAGGAGACGCAGGAGCCTGTCTAAGCCGTAAAACACGGCCCCAGCGATCACGTACGGAATGGCTGCAGGCATGTGTAACCCGATCTACCGGAGACGATCATGAGCTTCGGCGAGAAGAAGGAAAGGGAAAGCTTGCCGTGGCGAGGAATGCGATAGACGCGATGAAATGCGTGAGAATGAAGAAGTTGTAGAACTTCTGGCGAAACCAGGCCAGAGAAAACAGGAACAGAATGTCCAGCAGGATGAGCGAAACGAGGCCCCACGCGAACGGGGCGAGCGAAATGACGCTTAACCACCGGTCCTGCATCACTAATCTGTAGGCTGCAGTCGCCGTGTCATCTGCCCGCCATTCTCGTTATAACAATGGGGAAACGAACTGTATCCGATGGCGTGTACGTTTCCCGCGAGGACAAGTAGACGCCCCGCGAAGCGATGGAGATAGTTGAGCTGCAGACGAATTCGAGTTAGTTAGCTTCAAGTAACTGGGCGCGCGGAGACGGCGATGTACCCGATCATACGCCGCCCCCCACGCGACACAAAGAACGTTGTTCTTCGTCGCCAAAACGTATACGACCGGGATCTGCGAGATCGCGACCCAGCCTGCGCGTCTCGGGTCCTTGAAGACCGAGCTCTTGTGGAGCGTCGCGAAGAGCAGCACCCCAAAGTACAGGGCGCAGATCACGACCCCGCCCAGTCGGACGCGGCCAATAGCAGGCGTGCGGATGGCGCGCATGACGAATGGGAACCGCGCCTGGCACGCCTTGACATGCACTGGCTTCCGCACGATGGGGACATTGTCGGATACCGCAGGAGGTGGAGGGTAGGTGTCGACGTCTGCCTCCATCTGGATGTCGCCCATGAGATATCGCTGGGAGGAGACTGAGTCCCGCTGGTTCAAGTTGGTGGGACGCGTGCGTGCCCGGGAACCTGCATAGACGCTTCATCACACTCCGAGAGCGAAGGGGGTAAATGAGACAAGAAACGCACGGAAGTAGTGGCCGATAGACCATCCGCCGCCTGGTCCCAGTCGTGCGAGAGCACGGGGAAGGGTCAAGACGAAGGCTAACCCGGCGACACAGATGATCGTTATGTCCGTCCAAAAGGCCACTGAAGCGTTGAGACCCTGCGGCCCTGCACGGCCCGAGAGAGAAGAGGGCTCCAATATTGATGGTAAGACGAGGTCCATGGCGTCGAGGGTCTGCGAAGGTTGCTGATCCGCCTTGCTCGAAGGAGACTGGGTGAGACTTCGTGAAAGGCGAAGAGGAAGGGCTACGAAACAAATATGCCTTAACCGCGGTCCTGCCCGGACAATTGCCGTATGTCCAGCGGCGAGGAAAGAAAAAGTGAGGTTGCTGAGCGGCCATTCCACGAAATGATTACCTGTGGATGGGGCAAGAGGCTGACTTGGCCCACTCCGGACTCGATTGAAGATCCGGCAAGCAACGAAGGCAAAAGGTTAACACTAGGAACACATTTCGACTGACCGTGACGTCATATACAAAGTACGGTGAACATGCCGCATCGGAAGATAAAGTACCTCTATATCCTCTATGTTCAACTAGTCGACCCTAATAGTCTATGAAACGGCGAGTGTAAACGGATAAATATGAGGAACCACAACGAGCGCCGCACACGCTCATTCACCACGGGTCACATCCCTGCTTCAAAGTCAGTACTTATTGGCGGAAGAACGATGAAACAACTGCACGGACCTTCCGAAGAACTTGACCTTGAGCCAGTCAGCAGCGACGAGCGTGCGATTCCGCATCGAGAACAGAGTGCTCAGGTATGCGCTCCGCCAGAACAGGAACGTCGCAACACCGCCGGTAGCAATCTACGCCCTCACGTCAGTCCGACATCCGCTCGACATTTTCATTCAGGCAAGGACTCACGTTGCCGTTGAAGATAGGCAAGTCGGCAATCGCCTTCTCGGAGCCAATGTACGCGAGCGAACCCTGGTGCGAGTACTTGAATGGCCGGAGCTTGCTGAGCTTCGTGAGACGTTGCTGGGACTGCTCGAGCTCCTGCTTGTCCAGCTCGGGCGCCGCTGCGAGATCCTCGACGCGTTGCTGGAGCGCGTCGCGCTTCGCGATCTGCGCGAACACACGAGCGAGGTACGCACCCTCTTGCGAGGCAACCTGGGCGGTCGGCGCGTACGCGGTCGCAGTGCAGTCGCCGAGCGCAAAGACGCTGCCATCCGTACCGGCCATACGGAGACACTCTGCGGACGATGTCAGCACAGACACAACTAAGCATCCCACAGGTCAAAAACGCACCGTCGACGGTAATCCCACGTCTGTTCTCCTGCGCCTTCGGGAACTTCGCCATGAGATCGCGGGTGACCTTGCGGAGCGTGTTGCCCGCAGCCCAGACAACGATCCCGCACGGCACATCCACGATGCTCTTGTCGGGCATCTGCAGGACGACGCTCTTCTCCTTGATCTCCTTCACCATCGTCCTCGTCAGGATGTCGATCTTCGCCTCCTTGAACGTCGACTCGGTGTAGTCGATCAGCCGCTTGCTGAACATCGGCAACACGTTCGGCAGCGCCTCGACCAGAGTGATCCGCACGTGCTCAGCGAGCTCGGGGTACCACGAACGCAGGTCCTCTTCGAGGAAGTCGTGCAGCTCCCCGCTCAGCTCGACACCTGTCGGGCCACCGCCGACCACGACCATGTGCAGAAGCCGCTTGATCTCGTCAGTCGACTGGTCGGGGAACGCCGCAGACTCCATGCAGTTCATGAAGCGGCGCTGCATGTTCTCGGCATCCTCCAGCTCCTTCATGAAGCACGCGTGCTCGCGCACGCCGGGGATGTTGAACGTCTGCACCTCAGCACCGACCGCAAACACGAGGTAGTCGTAGGGTATTGTCTTGACCGCGCCCTGGGCCTCCGAGGTATCCGCGAACGTTACTGTCTTCTTGACGGGCTACAAAGTGGTTCGTCAGTAACAGTTCCTAACTGCTATGCACGACGTATCCTCCGCATGAATGTGACATCAATTGCACAAACCACCTGGGGGACGCGCGCGCCACATGCGCGCACATAGAGCCATGGAATAAGGCCTCGTGTCGACGCTGTGCATCATGCACGTCCATTGTGAGTTTCATCAGATCAACAGTTGCGCCTCAGTTCGGCGCGCCAAGCTCCTTAGACGTGTGGTCTATCCTGGGAGGAACATGGGACCAAACGTGGGAACACCCAGCCCAGCACATTAAAGTTGGGCTTTTGGAAAACAGTGCCCTGCCTTTGATTTCGCCGTTGGACTGGAACACATGGCTCGACAGCAACGCCCCGGGCGCTGGTGCGCGAACGATTTCATCGTTGGAAGCCAGTGGCAGGAACATTCCCTCCCGAGAGCTTCAGAGCCATTGGTTTTCCATTGGCACCCCTTTCGGAACACCGTCTCCTCACTGGACACGGAGTTCCGCAGCCAAATTGACTGGGCGCGATAATCTCCAAGTCTAAAGACACCTGACGAAGGGGAAGAAACGACACTCACGTCAACGTCCGTCGCAGACCCCTCGATAACGGTCACCTGTCGCGATTTGTGGCGAGTCACATAGCGAGTCGCTGTCAACGCAGTCAGCACCAATCAAACTAGTCGGGTTGGGGAAGGCTGGGGAAGCGGGATGGGGAAGAGGCAGGCGGGGAAACGGGATGGGGAAAGGGCAGGCGGGGAAATGCGGGGTCTCGGGAATCCGGCGGAAACTTCATGTGGGGACTCACGCTGAAGGATGGAGCGGGGGGCCAGCGTGCCCACTGCGACGCTGGGCAGCAGCGGGGTGAAGAGGAAGTAGTTCCTCGGGCTGATGAGGATCTGCGCAGCAAGAAGGTTCAGGACCACAGAATCGGCACTACAGCCAGCGAAGGATACGCACCACATTGTAATCCTGGGTATCAAGCGAGTTCAGAAGGCTCGTTGCGCCCCAGCCGCTGCCGCAAACGACGAGAGTCTTTTTGGAGGGGTCGTGAGGGAGCTGGGCGCCGGGTGTCTTGTCCTTCTGGGCGAAGTAGTAGAAGGCCACGCCTCCGGCGACAGTGACGAGGGTGATGCCGCCAGTCGTCTGGAGGAACCGCCGCCAGACCGACGCCTTGCCCGTAGGCGGTGGCGGTGGGGGCTAGAAGTGCGCAGGAAGAGCACGGGGCGTGTGTATGTGAGAAACTGAATAGAGCGGGTGCGGGTGACGAGAAGAAGGATGCCATATGGAGTCGAGCGAGCGTGATCGTGGGTGGCAGGATGCGGGGTCGAGGGCTCGGATGTGGGGAAAACATATAGGTGGGACGACTTACCCCAGATGCCCCGGCCTCTGCCCCTGCTGCCGTGGACTGCTGCCTCAGTCTGGACGGTTGGAAACGCGGGAGTGCGCACGGCCGAGACGAAGCCAGGCTTCGGCCGAGAACCCGCGCTGTTGTTGGGTGAGTGTCCGCGGGAATCTCGAGGAACAGGAGGGAACCGTCGGGTTCGACGTACCTCGTGCAGCTTGCATTGCCATTTTGCGGGGGAAAGGCGGGGCCCTCTGGGTGTCGTCGGGGATGAAGAAGTGGGATGGAGGTCAAGACGATGATGAGGGGGTTTTGCTCGCTGCTCGGGCAGCTCCGGGCTGGCTGTATGCGCGCTTCAGGGCCAGCCTTCCGTTAATCTTCCGGCGGCGATTCCTGTTTACTTACGGAGGAGATAAGAGACGATAAAACTTGTCGCAGCCCCGTCGCTCTAAGTTATCTGTGGCTATGACGTAGCACTATTACTCCATCCAATCTCCGTCAGACCTTTCATCTAATCTACAGTGTAATTCAATTTCTTTCCGGGTGTTACCGAGCCCTCTCCGGTCTGCAAACTGCTTTCCGATCTGTCCGGACCACAGTCATCCTGCCTCCAAAGTCCGAAATTCTGCATTCGCTCCGCACCCCTCGTCGTCACAGGCATCGTCGGACGCCTCCTTCTACCAGGATCGGTATGCAATGCTTCCCAGTTTACCACCCAAAAGCTGAGATCAGCTGGGCAGGCTCGGCGCGCTCAAAAAGCCATCGGAAGAGTGGCAGCGTTACGGACGCATCGCCGTCTTCTCCCCATTCCACACAGGAGGCAGCGCTCGCGCAAAGTGCGTATGGTCCGATCTTAGTCGGTCGAATCCTCACCGTCGCACCACAGAAATACCCCTCCAATAGGGCCCGACGAGAATCCAATCTTTCCCCACAACCACTATGCCCGACGTCGACGTCCGCAAGGTGTCCATCCTCGGCAAGGACTCCATCCACTGCGGCTTCCACCTCGTGCCGTACATCGTCAAGACAGTGACCGAGACCCTGCCCTCATCTACCTACATCCTCGTCACAGACACCAATGTCGGGAACCTCCACCTCGACGCGTTCCAGACCGAGTTCGATCGCGCATCCATCAGCGCAAGGTTCCTCAGCTATGTGATCTCTCCCGGAGAGACGAGCAAGAGTCGCGAAGGGAAGGCCGACATCGAGGACTTCCTCTTGCTCAACAAGTGCACGCGCGATACTGTCATTCTCGCGCTCGGCGGTGGGGTCATCGGGGACTTGGTGGGCTTCGTCGCAGCAACATTGTGAGCACCCCTCCTATCCACCTCTGTCTCCATATCCACCCCCTCAATCGTGGTACAGCATGCGGGGCGTGCGCTTCGTCCAAATCCCGACGACGCTGCTCGCCATGGTCGACTCGAGCGTGGGCGGCAAGACGGCCATCGATACCCCGCACGGCAAGAACCTCATCGGCGCGTTCTGGCAGCCGGAGTACATCTTTATCGATGCCGCGTTCCTCGAGACTCTGCCCGCGCGCGAGTTCTCTAACGGCATGGCGGAGGTCATCAAGGTGAGTCTTTGCCAAATTTTGGAAGTGGACATGCCCCCCTGCCGCCAACCTCTTGTCTTTCGGAAGTGGACATTCCTTCGTCATTGTGATCTTCCCATGCTGGCCACCCCATGCCATTAGAAGCCCCCTACTTCAGTAGTTGCAGTGCGCTTTCACTCCGTGTTTGGAGACTTCGCACTTCGCGGCGCATACAGCGCGGCCTGAGATCAGACCCCATGACGCAAAGCGCGCAGTATGCGTTGCACGGTGATGTCACAGTCATTACATCGCCATGGGCGATCGCTTCGCGGACCGGACATCCTGATAATCGTGGTTTACCTTCCGTTCGTCACTTGTTTGTAACTTGTATCACTCTGATACGTTGAACACGGGTTCGGGCGGGTACGGGTCTGGTCGGGTGTTTGTCCTGCTGCGAGGTTTGAGATGCTTATACTTACGGCTGAAATCGCGAGCGTAATGTTATGGTCAGTCTGAAATTCATTCGTTCAGAACGTGTTTTGCAAGGAGTTTGTCGACTCCCGGTATGGACCTCACTTATCATTTCACCTCGCGACCTCTACTCTGAGGCCTATATTCTCTAGGCTGTCAATAGATACCTATGTCTATCTTCTCGCAGCCCCATTTTCGCCATCAATTGCCTTGTAGACTATCCACGAGCGGAGGCGGGGACTGGCGCTCGCTGCCGTTGTGATTTACAAGCGTGCACGTCCAGCCGAGGCACATTGGCAAAATTGTCATGTCTTGGGGAGACCCTGAGCACTCCCGCCAAGTCTCCGACGGCCTTGCTACGAGACAATCCCCATTCAAACTTCGCATCTTGGACACAAGTACTCTTACACTTTGAAGGACGCAAATAGACGGTTATGATTTGCGATGCGGCTGCCTCCGTTCCCCATGTCTGATCTCCCAAGCAAATACTAAACACTAACCTAATCGCTTCATTATAGACTGCCGCCATTTGGGATGAGAACGAATTTGCTGCACTCGAGTCGCGTGCGGCGGAGATTTTCGCTGCGATTCAGACACCGTCTACCAACTTCGCCGGCCGCACCGAGGCCACCCGCTCCTCCGCCCAGGAGCTCCTCCTTTCGGTCATCGCAGGCTCCATCGGGGTGAAGGCGCACATCGTCACCATCGACGAGCGCGAGACAGGCCTTCGCAACCTAGTCAACTTCGGGCACACCATCGGCCATGCGATCGAGGCCGTCCTCACGCCAGCGATGCTCCACGGAGAATGCGTCTCTGTGGGTATGATTCTCGAGGCGGAGGTGGCGCGCCAGCTCGGCGTCCTCAACCAAGTCGCGGTCGGCCGCCTCACGAGGGCCCTGAAGGGGTACAACCTGCCGGTTTCGCTCTCCGACCCCAGGATCGCGAGTCTGCCCGCCGCGCGCAGCTTATCCGTGACGAAGCTGCTCGATATCATGCGTATCGACAAGAAGAACAGCGGCCCGCAGAAGAAGATCGTCATCCTCTCACGCATTGGCGCCACGTACGAGCAGAAGGCAACGATTGTTGCCGACGCGGTGATTGCAAAAGCCCTCTCTGATGCGGCCAAAGTCGTGCCGGGTTCCCCGAGCAAGAGCCCGATCCGCATGGCCACTCCCGGAAGCAAGAGCATTTCGAACCGCGCGCTGCTGCTCGCGGCATTGGGCTCCGGGACATGTCGTCTCAAGAACCTGCTTCACTCGGACGACACGCAGGTCATGATGAACGCGCTCGTGGAGCTTCAAGGCGCTAAGTTCGCCTGGGAGGACGGCGGCGAGACGCTCGTCGTGACTGGCGGCGCAGGCTCTCTTTCTGTCCCGAAGGGCGACAAGGAAATCTACCTCGGCAACGCAGGGACCGCTGCGCGCTTCCTTACGACAGTCTGCACGCTCGTCGGAGCGACGAGCACGGGGCAGTATACCGTCATCACAGGCAACGCACGCATGAAGCAGCGTCCTATCGGCCCTTTGGTCGATGCGCTCCGCGCGAACGGCAGCAGGATCAACTACCTTGAAGCTGAGGGGTGTCTGCCTCTCTCTATTGCGCCGGCTGGCCTCAAGGGCTCGCACATCCGCCTGTCCGCGAGCGTTTCTAGTCAATACGTCTCCTCCATCCTGCTCTGCGCGCCGTATGCCGCCGAACCAGTCACGCTGGAGCTCACCGGCGGCCAAGTCATCTCGCAGCCGTACATCGACATGACGATCGCCATAATGAAGACATTCGGCATCGCCGTCGAGCGCGTTGCAGACGAGTCTGGCAAGCTGCTGGACGTGTATCGGATCCCGCGGGGCGCATACACGAACCCGGCGGTGTACAACATCGAGAGCGATGCGAGCAGCGCGACGTACCCGCTCGCGATCGCGGCCATTACGGGCACGACCTGCACGATCACGAACATCGGGAACGGGTCGCTGCAGGGCGACGCGCGGTTCGCGAAGGAGGTGCTGGAGCCGATGGGGTGCACAGTCGTACAGACGGAGACGGAGACGACCGTCACCGGCCCGCCTGTCGGGCAGCTGAAGGCGATCGGGCTGGTGGATATGGAGCCGATGACGGACGCGTTCTTGACCGCGTCTGTTCTTGCTGCTGTGGCTACCCTGCCTCCGAGTGCGGAGAGGACGCTGAAGGATGGGAGCAGGTCGACTACGACGCGTATCATTGGTATCGCAAACCAGAGGGTCAAGGAGTGCAATCGCATCAAGGCGATGATCGACGAGCTTGGTGCGTGTGTTGGAGTTGGGCGAAGAGATGACGATTGACGCTGTGGTTTCAGCCAAGTTCGGCGTGGAGACAAAGGAGCTGGACGATGGCCTGGAGGTGTATGGGAGGCCCCTTTCTGGGTTCCAGGAGGGTGTTACCGTGCACTGCTACGACGATCACCGCGTCGCGATGGCGTTCAGCGTGCTGGGAAGCGCTGTCAAGGACACTATCATCGAGGAGAAGCGTTGTGTGGAGAAGACGTGGCCCAACTGGTGGGACGATCTAGTCAACAAGGTAAGGTGTTGGGTCGACGATGTCAGTGCCCACTCATCGTAACGGTCTCTGTAGATCGGTCTGGACGTCGAAGGTGTTGAGCTATCTTCCGTTCACGACCTCGCTTCTGCCAGCCGCCCTACACAGGAACTTTCGCAAGCGTCGGTCGTCCTCATCGGGATGCGCGGATCTGGCAAGAGCTTCATCGGGGAACTCGCAGCAAGCATTTTAGGGTGGAAATTCGTCGATGCTGACGTCGTCTTCGAGAAGAAGAACCCCATGGGAGTCCGTCAGTTCGTCCACCGAAATGGCTGGTCAGCATTCCGGGCGGAGGAGACGGCGATTCTCCACGAAATCCTGGCCCAGTATGGTCAAGGCCATGTCATTAGCCTTGGGGGAGGCATCGTCGAGACCCCTACCGCTCGAACTCTTCTCAAAGCCTACACCAAGAAGGGACCTGTCGTCCACATTTCGCGAGACATGGAAGAAGTCGTCACCTATCTCGGAGAGGAAACCGCTCGCCCCGCATACGGAGAACCCATCCTTGAGGTCTACGAAAGGCGCGCGCCGTGGTTCTCCGAGTGTAGCAGCTACGAGTTCATCAACGACACGGGGATTTTCGACTCTGTCAGCGCCGCTACACAGGACGACGCGAACTCAACCCTCAGTGTTCGTGAAGAGGTTTCGAGGTTCTTCCATCATATCACCGGTGAGGGCCCGAATCTCGCACCCAACCTCTCGCAGGACAGAAGGTCATATTTCCTATCGCTGACCTATCCCGACGTCACTACTGCACTCCCTCATATTCCTGAAATGACCGCGGGAGCTGATGCCGTGGAGTTACGCGTCGACCTCCTCCGTTCCCCCGAGGACGATGACAAGCTCGGCCCTTACATGCCTCCAACCGATTACGTCAAGAGGCAGCTCGCAACTCTCAGACGCAAGACCATGCTGCCCATCGTTTTCACTGTGCGGACGGTCTCCCAGGGCGGAAATTTCCCGGACTATGCTGAGAAGGAGGCATTCGAACTCCTCCTGACCGCCGTCCGCCTCGGTGCCGAGTACATCGATGTCGAGGTTTCGTGGTCCGAGAACAACATCCTCGACCTCATCGCCCGCAAGGGACACTCGCAGATCATCTCGTCGTGGCACGATTGGACCGGGGACATGAAGTGGGACGGCCTGCCGATCGAAGCGAAGTACCGCCTCGCACGCGAGTACGGAGACATCGTCAAGATCGTCGGAAAGGCTAACTGCCTGGAGGACAACTTCGCGCTCCACAACTTTGTTTTGCGCCAAAAGGCTGCAGCCGGGGCGAAGCCGATCATCGCGATCAACATGGGGGTCGAGGGCCAGATGTCCCGCATCTTGAACTCTACCTTCACCCCGATCACGCACAGGCTGCTGCCCAGCAAGGCGGCCCCGGGCCAGCTCTCCTTCGCGCAGATCCAGACCGCCCTCCATCTTCTCGGACAGGTGCCGCAGAAGAAGTTCTACCTCTTCGGGACCCCGATCGCGCACTCCATGTCGCCCACCCTGCACAACACCGCGTTCGAGGCGCTCGGGATGCCGCACAAGTACGAGCTGCTCGAGACGCAGGACCTCGGGGACGAGATCAAGGTCGCGCTCACCACGACGCACTTCGGCGGCGCATCGGTGACGATCCCCTTCAAGCGCGACATCATGCCGCTCCTCGACCGCCTCTCGCCCGAGGCCGAGGCGATCGGCGCGGTCAACACCGTCATCCCCGTCACGGACC
>VJXU01003094.1:0-13157 GCA_008694245.1 Ganoderma sp. BRIUMSc | reverse complement strand
TACCCATAAATGAGCTGGTGGGGCGAAGATGATAGATGGAGACTTACCCTGCAATGTGTGAAGATGATGAGCCGCCCGTGCTCACCGCGGTCAACCGATCGATCTGTGCGATAAAGACGAGCTCTGTGCCCCTTCATGCAGAGCTTGCCTGTTGACGTTATTCTTCAGCGGATGCGCCAGCATAATCCGCTTCAACTGTGCGCGGGTCGCCTGTCCTTCCTCAACCGCGCCCGATCTGTCCCGATTCTAGGTTTCCTCGGGTTCCCCGCTCTTCCTGGCCTCAATGTTGCCTTTGTCGCGGGGTACTCGGCCACGTCCCTTTCTCTATCTCTCGTCGCCATCGTATGATTCTACCGCCTCATCCCTCCATCCACGATTCCGCTCGCAGCATGAACTTCAGTGGGCCGTTTTGCGGGACCGAAGATGGCGATATGGGAGAAATGCTTGCCCGATACCCGGTCCGAGAGCTTGGCTTGAGGATTACGTCTGCACATCACAAGACGAGTGCCGACCCTTTGAGCGAAGGGATGAGGAGTCCCGATGCGAGTCTGCCTGAGGAAGGTGTCTAAGCGTGCAATGGTATGGGGAAGGAGGAAGGATCGCACTTTCGTACGCAGCTCGACATCATACTACCGAGAAAACCAGCCCGTACTGAGGTGCTTGCTTGCGAGAGGCAAGTTTCCAGAAGGAACACTCCGAAAATATGCTCAGAACCCTGCAGCCATTTCACAGCTGCTCTTGCATGGTGCACGAATCGTCTTCTGACTGCACGGGCAAGGTGAAGCACAGCGACAGATCATTAGGGCATGGGAGCGGGGTGGTGCGCGTAGCTATGCTCGCACATTAGCTGAACGATACGAGGGCGGGTGTATAATTGGGGCTGACCTTCAACGCAGCAGTGAACTCGACGCTGGCGAGTATCGTCAATTCTTCAGTCTATGGAGGGTAGGTACGGCCTGCTCCAGCTTATCCTGAGCCACTTCATCGAGAAAAAGAGCTTGAGCATCTGCGAGGATGAGGACAAATGGCTCGGCCGTACCTCGTGCAGCCCTCAAACCTCAACCTCTCGGCCACCTGGAGCGTTTTAAGGTCTCCTGTTATAGCGACATCTCAGAGGTGCCACTTGAGGCAATCACACCGGATAGGTATGGATTAAGACGGTCGTGTGTAGAGGCCAGCTCCCAGATGAATTGTCCGTCGGGCGAGCTAGCCATCTCTGAAGGCCTGAAGGCTCGCACAAATGGCGATGACTGGACAAAGGTGGTTGCCACGCTGAAGGGTTCAGATGAAACACTAGCAAGGGGAGATGCCAAGGTCCGTGTCGGAACCAGAGACAAGAACCAAGGATAGAGACCAGTCACCAGCGACACTACCCGTACAGTGAGGCAACAGCGAGGTCGCAGAGAATACTGGCAGGAAAACGTGGGGGCGGGCATTGCAGGACGCATTGACTGGATGAGCGCTAAGAGCCTCAGAACTCCGGTCCGAGGTCGGGCCGCCGGCTTTGACTGAGGCTTGACTCTCCTCCTTCGACCACGGCCTGTGTCTCGACAACAAATCCTCTCGTCTTGTCCGCCCGGCTGCATGCCACCACCGTCTGCGAAACGGTTCTATACCACACCATGGAGGCTCTCATGGGGTGACTTTCACCCTCTTCTGGCCCTAGCTCGCTCGTCACCCTGCCAGGCTCTCTACGCACCAATAGCCACGACATCCATCTACTCTACGTCCTTCTGCTTGCTTGTTTATGCCGCCTCTACAGCAACCACCACGATCTCCAGTCTCGCTGTATCATTCTTTCTTTGTGTTACGGACACGCCTCTCTAAGATCTCCAAGCAACGTCTCCTGCTCCTCTGAGTCTCAGCTGCATCCGTTCCTCCTGTGCGTTGGGCTGTCTTCGAGTCCCTGGAGCTGTTGTAAGTATTTAACACCACTCTGCCACGTATCGCTATTCATCTTCGTCCCGCAGTCGTCCCAATGTTTAACGTTTCCAGCCAGTTTATTGCTCTATGCAGGAATTAGCGAACCTGGCTCACTCACGAAGCCTTTCTGCCCCTGGCAACGCGCATGCTTCGGATGCAGAATGCATGGCGAGTGGAACATAGTATTTGAGGGCTGCTTTGCGTTTGCATATTGCGAAGGTGAGTTTTCTCCTCGACCATTCATTTATCCGGAATCCTGGTCGTCGGCATACGCACGAGCCTGTCAACCTACGTCTTGACCTATCATGGTCGGAGTGTGGTCACCACCATGTATTCCACGGTCTACATGAGTCTTCCGATGTCCTCCACTCGTACGCTCTGCCATGTTTTAGTGGAGACGGTGGGTATGTGTTGGAGGCACTCGGATGCCTTCCGTCAGTGCTCTTGCCACTGTTCTTCGCACACAGCCCCAGTGCGGTTAGCCGATGTTGTATAAATTCGATGCATGCGGAATGCTGCGTATGCAAGTACGTAGTCGATACAAATAGAATGTTTCACTCTCATGTCGTGTCTTATGTGCTCCGTGCCTCGCTCTACTGGACCCCTGTCGTGCAGAGAACGGTGCTGCATACAGCGATGCAGTACCTCTGTGGGCAGTGTGAGTGAGTGGATCATCCGACACGGGTGTTTGTCGGATAGCATAGCGCCGGTGTTGACAGCCGTGGCTGGCTTACAGCGATTGTCCAGGATGATAACGGTGCTGTTCTCAATCCTCCTTTCGCATGCACCAGCTCAAATCACCTATCACCCGCTCAACTCTGGAAGAGCCCCGCAATCCGCGCACTGACAAGGAAGCCGCAGGGCTCCGCGACGTAACGTAACCAAGAGTCAGCTGGGCAAGTCAAGTTGTCACGATTGGCCCTGCCCGCCGCGATCAGACCTAACTTCAAGCACCTCGTTCCTTCATTTCCAGGGGAATGCAACATTAGTCTGTGTGTCCTCTCGCATTCGCAGATCCGGGATGGACAGTCGACGTCCACAGGAAATTGCACCGCTGTAAATTACAACACCTCAATCTGCAGCCCGAACATCCCCTAATTTCCGCACCGGGGCTGTGGATGCACCTACTTCGCCGCCTTCACAAACGCGCTCAGATGATGCCACTTGGCTTTGGGCCTGTCATCTCTAATGCATTTTCGAGGCCCGTGTTGCGCCTCTGGCTATTACGTGGCCCAATTTCGACTCGCCATCCGGAAGCCGGCATATGCGCGTCCAGTCAAGAGTGAGGCCGGTGACACCACCAGCGCGATCTCAGCCTCATTGACTACGTGTGGGGACCATGAAGGCAAGCCAGACGCCTTCGATCAGAGCCCGAGCCCTCCGGGTCCTCATGCCGGATTCCCATTGGCAGATATCTGCGGCGCTTTCACGGGGATGTGGACCAGAGCTCGTTGTTTGCGCGCGGAAGTACAGCATTGGTACCGCTCTTTCCCCGGTGACGCTGACCACGGAAAGTTGTGGTCCGCGCACAGGGCGTTTGGCCGTGTTCTGAGTCACTGGTGTGAGGCTTCCGCCTGGGACATTGTTCTACATCGGCGGTATGCACATTGCCACTCGGGCTTAGAGTGTTGATTTGGTCCACATCGCCTCATGCCCTCCGCGCGGCTCATCTTGTGTGGCTGTGAGAGCCCTTTCGTTGCGTCGTCCAGGTTGCTCCCGTCCCACTCGCCCCCGCACACATCCTCCTGCACTCGCCACCTCTCTCGAAACTTGACTCGCAAGCCACAATCACAACCGTCGATATCCTTTGTCAGTACCTGTACGTTCACATTTTATGCTCACGCATCCTGACGCTGACCTGAACATCCATAGGTATTCTCGACCATGCGGTTGATTGATACGCACACGGGGAAGTTTGTCGAGTTCATCAATGCGGACAAGGTTCCCCCATATGCCATCCTATCACATACCTGGGACCCGGATGGAGAGCAAACATACCAGGAGGTGCTAGAGATACAGGGGGAATATGGACTCCTGCCACCCCGGAAGCGTCAAAACGTTTGTCGTCTGTCAATGTTGGGCCCTACTGCTGCGAGGAATGCTGACCATTGTTCGCTCTCTTAGCCCCCGGGCAAAGAAGGCGAGCCCTCTCACGCACCTTCAGACGCCTTGGGAGCTGTCCCGGATGTCTCTACGCCCGTATTCGACGTCCACACTGCCACCTGCTCCTCTACATCATCTCCTGCTCTTTCCCCCATATGGGGTCCCGACTCTGGTCTCTCGGATAAGGTCCGCAAAGCGTGCGAGGTCGCGCGCCGCGTTGGCTACCGCTACATCTGGATCGACTCCTGTTGCATCAACAAGGAGAGCAGCTCCGAGTTATCCGAGGCGATCAACTCCATGTACAACTGGTACCGCGATGCTGACGTCTGCTATGCATTCCTCGCGGATGTCCCCTCCAACAAAGATGTGAGGAAGAAGGGCTCCAAATTCCGGAAGAGCCGATGGTTCAAGCGTGGATGGACGCTCCAGGAGCTTGTCGCTCCTCTCGTGGTCGTGTTCCTTTCCAAATCCTGGCAGTGTCTTGGATCAAAGATGGGGCTGGCTGACCTCATTACGGAGATCACATCCATCGATGTCAAAATCTTGACGCATGCAAGAGCATTGAGTGAGGAGAGCGTCGCCAACCGCATGCGGTGGGCAGCCAGGCGCGAGACGACCCGGGTGGAGGACCAGGCTTACTCGCTGTTGGGGATCTTCGTGATCACGATGCCGACGCTGTACGGGGAGGGCGCGAATGCCTTTCGGCGGTTGCAAGAGCAGATACTGGAGAGGATTCCGGACCATAGCATCTTCGTTTGGGGACGTAAGGATGCACAGCCATTTCCCGTGGCTGATCCTGAGGAGTCCTCGTCCGAGATCTTCTTAAATGCTGAATGCCCGGACACCGAGACACTGCTTGCACCATCTCCACATTCTTTTGGTGGATATTTGAAGCTATCTTCTTCTCAGCAGATCACCCGGCCCACAGAAGACTCGATCAGGGGCCTCAAACTTCCACTGGAAGAATACACTCGTACCCCCTACGGTGTCCGCACCCAGCTCTGTCTACTCCCCTTGGAAGCTATCAACCCCAATGCCAGAAACCAAGTAGATCATATGCCATCGTGGTATCTCGTCATCCTCCGCTCCCAGTATGCCAATGATAGACAACGGCTTTTTTGCCGACTGTGTTATATGCGCACCCACGATGCTCAGGTTGAATCACTGTACCTGCCAAGCAATTTCAATGACGTGTCCTTTGGAACTGCCATCCTTGACGATTTATTCACTCTTCCCATATACGACATCTCCCGCATCCAGAAGACTCTCAAACAGCCAAATAGGACCGTGTATCTTCCTCACCCTGAGCTTCATGACGCCAAGCCATATCTCAGTCGGGAGGTTCCCAGTGGTCACATCATGAGCTTGAGCCTTCCTACATGTGCTTCGGCTGTCCTCCAGGCGGGCAGGTACACGGTCACAAAGATTCAATCTTCTGTCCTGGCCAACGATGATCCCGAGTCTTCCTTTGCATTCATGCTCTCGAATGCAACATTCAAGATTCATATTCATTATCGGTACATTAAACCCAAACATCGCAAGGCTGTGGCAATTGTGGCCCAAGTCTGGATCCTGTCACCTGGCGAGGAGGTTCCTGGGATGGATACTCACTTCCCGTCATCACCACCCTATGCGTCTGTCACTTGGGCTGATGATTATCCATGGATAATAATTCTGCCAACGCATAACCTACACCTCATCATGGATTCTGGGCGTTTGATAATATTGCAGCTTTCACTGCGCCTTATAGCTCCACTTCAGTACAACATTTATGTTGATGTTGGACCATGTATCAAATTGGAACGAGCTGGAGCACCATTCTATCCTCACCTCAAGGAGTTACCACTTCGCCATTGTCTATTTGATGCTGCGCACAAAGCCTTGCATCTAATTCTAACAGGATCAGCTAGAGGGGCTCTCAATTCCAAGGGATACTCTGCTCATCTTGTCCTTGATCCAAGCTTGCGTGGCTCCTATGGCTCCCACACCCTCACCCTCACTTCCAACAACACCTCCAGTTTAGACAACTTTGCCATTGTGGTGAAGTATTTTCACGCTGGGCAGGGCCACCCGACCTTTTTCAATCCAGATTCAGATATGGACTGCTTTCTGATCGTCGCCCGCGTCACACTGGAGTCTGGTGATATGAGCCTCAAGACCGTGCAGGATGGTCCATACTTTGTGCAGTGGCTCGACAGCAAGCCCTGGAAATGGCGTCTAGAGCAGACGTGTGTTGTACTCACCACACCGACTGGAACATTGGTCACTCTTCGACTTGGCCTCGATCTTGCGTGGAAGTCTGAATACCACTTGAATGTGGACATCAAACCTGTGACCCCCTCTCCCACATATCAAAAGACGTCGCCCATGCAGAGAAATCTCCGCAGCCCCCGTTGCCTCAGGAATCCGCAGAATTGGGGCCACGACAGCATCAGGTTGACGCTATCTGGAGACGACAGGCGGGTTTTACAGGCGCAGGAATACCAGGTAGACTTTGAAGCATTGCATGAAGGACACCAGTCGGACGGCGGGGTCTCCCATCGCCTCACACTCTCTCACATCGACGTCATCATCATCATCATCGAGTACTTCCACAAATTGACCCCACGCTACCCTGAGCCTGATGACGATGCGCCGTCCCCTATCAGTTACCCCTTCTTCGTGGGGAACCCAGGCCCTCAGACACACTTGGCTTCTGGGTTATCTGCACCGACGGCCAAGGCACCTATACGATTGAAGCGATACAATCAGGAGTTGACCTTTCAAGCCTCTGTTCAGACGCTGCCCTTTTGTCGTGTTCATAAGGGCCCTCTGAATCCAGACGCAGTTCAGAGCGACAATACGACTTCCATAGTCGAATGGGATGCAAAGGGAATAACATACTTCCTGTGGTCTTGCAGCCTGGGAAGCAAGAATATCACAATCACACTTCCATCTGGGCACCGACTCATGTTACGCCTCAACATCCACTTTGGGTGGTTCTCCGAGTATTTCCTGACGGTGGAAATCGACCCTCTGCCACCCCTGCCATGCCCAGACCCTTCCCAATCCAACGTTGATGCGCCTCCAGTGCCAGACTCCGAACTGGACGCGACTGGCATGGAGGTGATTCCGCAGCCCTTGGCGGAGAGTGCAGGGGGCGGCCAGTCAGCAGAGGCCCACGACGAGCCGCCTCCGGGAGATACCCGAACGCGCAGCACCACCCCGGGTTCGCTGGTCGAGAATCAAGAGGGCGCCGCAGGTGGGGGAGTACACGATCCGGATTCGAGTTCAGACGAGGAGCCTCTTCCAGCAGGTCCGAGTGCCATCGAGGGTTCGCAGGGCGGGAGCACGGAGCCCGAGCTTGTCGACGTCGCGGATGACGAGCCTCTTCCCGTAGATTCCTGCACGTGCACCACCCCGGAGGGCTCGTTGACCGGGGATCAAGAACGCACAGAGGGCAGCGGAGGCGGGGGAGCGCACGGCCCAATGGACTTGCCTTCGAGCGACGGGCCGCTTCCAGTGGGTCCGAGCACCATCGAGGGGTCGCACCGGGTCTGGAACGTGGAGTCCGACATTGTCGAGAGTCCGGCGTTGGAGAAACGGCCTCAGTCGGGCACAGAGGTGGTGGCGCAAGGCGACGCAGAGCGAGTGTCGACGCACGCAGCTCAGACGCAGAGCGGGACGGACGAACGCAGGGCGGGTGAACGCGCAAGGCGATATGGCGCGAAGCTCAGACGGGCAGCACAGGGAGCACGCGAGACTATCCAGAGAGGAGTTCGGCTCTTGAAGGGCCAGACGAGGCTTTAGGACTGTTGAGGACTGTGATCGTGTCGTCTGTACGTAGCATTTCCGTGATCTTGCGCTGCGGACAGACTTGGCTTCGAAACGAGTTGAAATGTATTCTGTGGTCAGCAGTCAAGGATTCGTTTACCTATGTACTCGCTTGGTACTTATGATCGTGATGTATGTTGTATTGGATGTTCGTTTACTGTTTGCCTTGTAGTGAACCATAATCAATGCGATGCCTGCTGTGAACACGATGATGGTCTAGCAATTAGTTCAGCAGAGCACAAACGGCCTAGAAGAGTTAGCGGCCAGGGACCGAGCCTCGAACGACCTTAAGCTTCGCCATCAAGTCAACAGGCTGGACGTCCAAGAGTCAAACGCTTATACGGGAGTGAGAGAAATACATTCAGTAAGAAACTTCACAAGCCACGACGGACTGGGCGTGCATAGTCACGATGAGGCAAGAACACAGTTGGTCCTCAGAACCTACGGGACCGAGAATAACCCCCCAGTCCCTGCCAGCGGTCTCCAGCAAAGCTCCACCGAAGCCCACAGAGCTATCATCGGCCGCGTGACCCACACCCTTGTCAGCCCAGGTGAGCATGAAAATCGGATTGATGACACCCAGGAAGAGTCTCCTCCGCCCCTCAGCCAGAGCTCGTCTATTTGTGTATGTACCGGATATTGTTCAGCATATATGCGCATTGGAGGCTACATGGGACTCACGGCTAGTAGTAGCCTGCGACTCGGGCTGCGACTCGGGTGTTCTGAGACCATGCACAAGCAGTACGTGTTCGCCCAGATATCTGCATCCAAGGATATCTCGAAGACCTCCACCGCAGTGAGCTTGGGCCGTGTGTGATGGCGGAGGGCCTAAAACTTCTGACTGTCAATCATGGCAAACGACGTTTCCAGTCGCGCCACTGGGCATCATGCGAGACGTCGATCGCGACATGGTTGCTTCGTCGGCGACAGCCCGCCATTGTGATGCGAAGAAACAAGATGCTTACATCTAGTGCGACACGCTAGACCGCAAGCTGCCATCTCCGCTCAAACCCTTTGTCTCTCAGAGCCATGTTGCGTGTCGACGACAGCAGAGTCGACGTTCCAGATGAGTGACAGGCTCCAAGGATGTGGCTAGCATAGACGTGCTCATCGTTGTTCTGCACAAAAATGGATTGCTCGTTGGAGGTGAGCGGGGAGGACGATCGTCAGGAAGGTGTTGGTCTACGGTGTGAGGGACCTCGACTGATGGCCAACCGTAAGATGTGTTGTCACTCACCATGGTTCTCCTACTCGTCGCAGGTAAAAGCGACTGTTATGGATGTGTATTGCAACATCCTGTCCAACGGGAGAGTAGTCAGAGTAGGTATCCATAATCATATACGGGGCCGCCGCGCGCCGCTGTCCCTCCCACCCAGTATCTCGGGAAACTAGGCCACCTTCCACACCTCAAGGTATGATTGAGGAGTAGGTGCTGGTGTCTTTGGGATGCCAACATCTAGCTGTATATGTTGTGGATCGTCGAGCAATTGAGCGTTCGGTCCTTGGCTTCGAGGATGACCATGAGTTGAAACACGAGATAGCTGCCAGGGAGAAGCGGGCTGCGCGGAGAACTCGAGTAGTGACCCAGAGGCAACAAGGACATTGGTGGAACCAAAGACAGGGCGTTAGTATGAGGCTTACAGTGTGACGGCCGTGATAGACAGCGACAAGACTCTACCGAGCGAAAAGCCTTCAGCTGGAGGGGGAGCAAAGGAGGAGGAGGCGACTCGATTGTCACCAGCCAGTCACCAGCTCACGCATTTCTCACGCCGCTGACCGCTCCTCGCCTCCTACCGCCCCTACGGCGGACTCGACCGATACTTCAACCCTGTCGTCTGGCCCTCCGAACCACACCCCGCTTGTCTTCGTGACCCGCCTCTGTCGGCTCTGGTGATGAGAGCTCCATCCACTTCTGTCCTGGGTGTCGAAGTCTGGTTCGTCGATCGCTCTCGCTCGTCACTTCGGGCTCCCTGAATTTATTGCCAGCGGCCCTAACATCCATGGCCATTCTTCTGCCCGTCATATTCTCCCGCATCTACAACAACTACAAAGGCCATATATGATGCCTGCAACCAGTCTCGTTTTCCTGGAAAGTTCCGGCTGCGGTGGAGGGGTTTTTGCATGAAAGGACAAGGAACATGGCAGGACGGTCCGTGTGAGGACATGTGGCAAGGGATATAGGAGAAATGCACTCTGTAAGTACCAGCTCCCTGCCTCTTTATCGTGTTCACGACCAGCCAGTGACATGCTCCCAGTGGGCGATTTCGGTCAGCGCACGACAGGCTCACTACATCTGGCAGTTCGAGATTTCTGTCCCCTTCATCATCTCTACATACGCCTCCCATTTCCCAGTGTCTTCTACCAGACATTGACAGCGACAACGACCTGCAGTGCGTCACCATGTTTCTCAACCCACTAAAGGAGACGATGGGCTCCTGCTTCCTGAATCGTCTGTGCTGGCCATGACCCTCCTCGAGTCCGCTCGTCAAAATCTCTTCACAATACCTCTGTCTGGCTGTTTTGATAGATCTCAAACAGACCCTATGTCGTACGACAGGCTCTAGGTCATACTCGCTCGCAAAATGCGAAATCTTGAACATCATGAACGATCCCCGCAATACCTTCGCACAACATCATCTGGCAAACGAAGAGCTCCAAACCCTGCAGTGAGAAGATGCATGGGTAGCGAATATGGTGCCCGTTATCCGTGGAATCAACGGCCGGCAGCGTCATCGTGTCCAGAAGCATATTTTCCTGCCAGATTGCAAGCACGCTACTGAAGATCTCATGGGATCCTGCACGTCGCAACGGTGCGCGTTTCCTGGTCTAAGCGGACGATATCCGCCACTGTACTTATCTGTGGTCCAACATCTAGATGTCCATAATTGTCCCATCGACGCCAAGACTGCGTCTTTCCGGGACAAAGAGGAGACAAAATAGTTTTGTGTCTACGAAGTGATTGGCTTGCCGCTCGCAGACGGTGCCCGGAGCTCCCCCACGTTTGAACCTCGCTCCGGCTGTAAAACTGGGAGAGCGCTGTCTCAGGTGCGATTGGTCGCACCTGCATCCGCCTTGTCTGTGTCTTCCCAAGGTGGGCCTCCTTTTTTGTTTCCGAGCAATGTCTTACGTTACTTTGCAGCACCACGACCATGATGTACCCCCGGTCGGCTACATGGATGAAGCTGAGTAAGCTGAAAATGTTGAGTAAGCCCTCCTGCGATTGCGATTATCCCATCGCTATCGAGACTCATCAGTTTCTAGACGTCTCAGCCCATTCCCTTGCTCCGACTCGGACTTTCCCAAGAGTCCATCCCACTCCATGTATCATATAAATTCCGTCGCATTTATCCCGCCATGCCAATCTTCCCCCGTTTTCCTACTCTGCCATTCTAGGACACCATGGGTGACGCTTCGGGCTCATTCACGGTCGCCGAGCTCGAGACCAGCAAGCTGTTCCAGCCCATTAAGGTCGGGGACGTCACCCTCGCGCATCGCGTCTTGTTCGCGCCGCTCACGCGCTGCCGAGCCAACAAGCACGGCGTGCACGGCGACCTCGCCGCCGAGTACTACGCACAGCGCGCATCTGTCCCCGGCTCGCTCCTCATCTCCGAGGCGACCTACGTCTCGCACGCAGTGGAAGGAAGGGGTCCGAACGTCCCGGGTGTCTGGAACGATGAGCAAATCGCTGGATGGAAACGCGTGAGTCCGTACATCGGGAGCTGGAATTTGTTCTGTCACTAGTCGTGCTTGTGGCTGACGATGCGCGTGACACAGGTTGCGGACGCTGTACATGCGAAGGGCTCGCACATATTCATGCAGCTGTGGGGCCTCGGTCGTGCGGCGAGGGTCGGATACCTCCGCGAGCAGGATCCGGACTACGCTTACGTCGCCCCGTCGGACGTTCCGCTCGCTGGCAGGCCCGACGTTCCAAGGCCTCTAATAGTCGATGGTAAGTGGGATGTATCGCCGCCGGACGGCTGACTTATAACATTGCTTCTTCAGAAATCAAGGCATACGTCGCCGCATGGGCACAGGCCGCGCGGAACGCTGTGGTCGGAGCGGGATTCGACGGCGTCGAGATTCACGGGGCCAACGGCTACTTGATCGACCAGTTCACGCAGGACACCTCGAATATACGCACGGACGAGTACGGCGGCTCGATCGAGAACCGCTGCCGGTTCGCGCTGGAGATTGTCAGTCCAGTGTGCGAGGCGATCGGAGAATCGAAGACGGGGCTCCGCCTCAGTCCGTGGAGTCGCTTTCAAGGTAGGAACGTTCGACCTTGTGATTGATAGCGAATAACCCTTGACTGGATGGCATTGCAGAGATGCGTATGACAGATCCTGTCCCGACTTTCAGCTACCTCGTCTGTCGCCTGGTAGAGGACCACCCGAATCTGGCCTACCTGCACGTCGTGAATGCCGGATTCTCTGGAGATGTGGACAATGGGGTGGGGGCTGGAGAGGTTTGTGTATTCAACTTGCGTTGCGTGCGATCCACTGGATTCACATCGTCGTCCCCAGTCGAACGATTTCATTCGGAAGATCTGGGACCCCAGGCCGCTCATCACCGCGGGTGGCTACACCCGGGAGACAGCATTGAGGGATGCAGAGACGGGGCTACTCATCGCCTTCGGAAGGCCCTGGATCAGTAATGTCTGTACCTCATCTTGAAGCTCTCGTTGCCGTCGGTTGACTCTGTCCGTTTGCAGCCCGATCTTCCGTTGCGGCTTCTCAAAGACGTCCCGCTGGCGAAGTGGGACCCAGCTGATTACTACACGCCTGAAGAGTCGCGGGGCTACACGGACTACCCATTCGCTGCGAACGGTATTGCCGACAAATGATTCTGGTGCATCGCGCTATTGCGGTGCCTTTCCGGTAGCCTTGAGACATACTCGTATTGACCATAGCAATTACAAGACAGTGTTGCAAGACAGGAGGACGGCGCGTTTCGGCTTCACAAGTCGCCGGATCGAAATGCTAGCCAAAAGCATCTGAGATTCTGTCGTTAGTGTCCTCTCTCGCATGAACGAGGGGGAGAGACATACCTCAGACCGCCTTATTACTTGCCACACCACAGTGTCTACGTCGCAATACCACGAGCGCGCGATCTCGCGACGAACAGGACACGCCCCAAATTGCAAGCAGCGCACTCACTCACGACATGTCCATTGCGACATCCTGTACATCCTCCTTTGCTTCACCCCCCTCTGCCAGGTCCGCGCCCTCCGACTTTGACCGCTTGATCTCCCGTCCTCCCTCCACCTCTGAGCCCTCGCGACTCCCCTGCTTCGCGAGGCCCTCGCGCTCCTGGATCTT
>VJXU01003093.1:0-15279 GCA_008694245.1 Ganoderma sp. BRIUMSc | reverse complement strand
AAGATCCAGGAGCGCGAGGGCCTGGCGAAGCAGGGGAGCCGCGAGGGCTCGGAGGCGGCGGCGGAGGTGGAGGGAGGACGGGAGATCAAGCGGTCGAAGTCAGAGGGCGCGGACCTGGCAGGGGGGGGTGAAGCAATGGAGGATGTACAGGATGCCGCAATGGACATATCGTGAGTGAGTGCGTCGCTCGCAATTTTGCGTGTCCATCGCGAGATCGCGGGCGTTGTGCGCTCGTCGTCTTATTCCATGGTGTGGGAAGTCATGAGGCGATCTGAGGTACGTCTCTCCTCCTGGCTGATGCGAGAGGGCTGACGCTGACGACTGAGGTTCAGATGCTTTTGACTAGTTGTTCTATCTGGCGACGTGGAGTCGAGGCTTGCCACCCTCCTCTCTTGCAATCTCTTGTAATTGCTGCCAGTCACCAGGACGAATGAAAAGTATCGCCGCTCGTGGTCAATATGGGTATGTCTTAAGGTCACCAGGAATGCAGCGCAAAAGCGCGATGTACCAGCCTCCAATGCTGGTATGTGTTGGCCCCTGTATACCAGTACAGTAGCGGCAGTAGCAGCGCGACTCGAGCTGCAGTGCAATTGGGAGCGCGTCTCCGGGAAGCGTTTGGGCGCTTGTCCAAACGGGAACTAGCGCGTGCCTCAGGCCTCAGGCTTTGGTCAGTCCCGCCGTAACATTCTGTGTTCACCAGGGTCCATCACTGCGAGGTTTGGCATTCAAGTTTAAACCCACCTCACGAGTGGCTTTACCAGCCAGGTACGTTACACTCTCCTCTTGACTATAGGATTGTGTTAATCATATATCGTCTCTGATTCTGCCACCGACTTCCATTGGCAACATGGGTCGACAGGGACCTTATCTTTACCTGCAGCGCCGAGTAATATTCCCGCAAATGAACGAAACAGAAACCATCCTTGGCTTGGTGTGAACTCATAATAACATTTGTCAAGCCGTCTTCGGTCCCTAACCGAATGCATTATTTACAGCACCCTTCCAGCCACGCAGAGCACCCTGTGGTTGACGTCGACCAGTCCATCAACCATGTGCCTGCTCCGCCGCCTCTCGGTGTCACCGTCAGGAAATACTGAAGTGCATGTATGTGCTTCAGGTGAAGGAGCGAGAAATCTTCCCGGAATGGCTAGAACTAAGATCCCGCTGGAACCGCTCGCTTGCAGTCACCCAACTACCGAATGAGATTCTCTTCCGCATCTTCGTCTACGTCAGCAACCAGCCACAAGGGCCCGATGAAGAGGACGACGAGGACTATGTTGAAGACAATGACGATTGGCCCGTACTTGGGCTGGCAAGAACGGGGTGGACGAGACTCATGCTCGTCTGCCGTCGCTGGCGTGACGTCGCCCTTGCGACACGAGCTCTGTGGCGCGCCATTGACATCGGTCAAACGTCCAAATGGATGATGCTCGCGCTGGCCCCCTTTGGTGATGCTACCATAGATGTTTCGTTCCCCGGCGACTTCGAAGGGGAACATGCCTCCCTTCTGCAACCCCACTGCCGCCGTCTTCGCTTCCTTCGCCTGCGAACGTGGTCGACACACGCACTTCCTATCCTTCACAGCCCCTTGCCCGCACTTAAAACTTTGGAGATGTACAACAACCCCAATGGATTGCCGGGTCTGAATGGGCAGACAGACATGGGTATTTCCCATGAAATCCCAGCCTCCGCTCCCTGCGACCCGCCGAAACCGCCACCCCGCGGGACCCGTCGGTCTATGCTCCCCTGCGTATGTTAACCCTAGTGATGTGCAAGCTCGAGGCCTCTCTAGAACAGTTCGTAGAACTGTTGGTTGGCTGTCCCAGTGTCGAATACCTCGAGCTCATCGACTTCCTCCAACGGCTTTCCGGGGATGAGAACGTCGGCCCGAGACCGCTACGACGACCCCTTCCGTCCCTCGCCTCGGTGGTTCTTCATGATCACGATCCCACGGACTCGACCCAACCTTTCGTGGATCGTCATCCCGGCAGCAGCGCTCGCCGTGCTATCCATATACGGCGCGAGTAGCCCCAGGGAGATCGTCCGCGCCAGCGTACCCCCCAACTTCGCGAGCACGCTCCCGAACCTCGCGACGGTTAGGTGGGCAAGGGCGACGACCGTCTCCGGGGACTGGACCACCGAAGCCCACCCAGCTGAGCCAGGGCTGGGCGAGACGCCACTCGTGCTGCTTGGCCTGGCATCCCGGTGCGCGTTGTGGGAGGATCACGAGTCAGGACTGTTCGGATAACGGCAAGCTGGTGTACGTTGTGTCACGTAATTCTCCCTCTACGTACATGGATGCAAGGTGCACAACGATATTTCTTGGACATCGAGTTCGGGTCGCAGAAGCAGCTCTGCTGCAATCATTTGTCGGCAATACCGTTCGCAGCGAATGGGTAGTCCGTGTAGCCCCGCGCCTCTTCAGGCGTGTAGTAATCAGCTGGGTCCCACTTCGCCAGCGGGACGTCTTTGAGAAGCCGCGACGGAAGATCGGGCTGCAAACGGACAGAGTCAACCAACGGCAACGAGAGCTTCGAGATGATGTCCAGACATTACTGATCCAGGGCCTTCCGAAGGCGATGAGCAGCCCCGTCTCTGCATCCCGCAATGCTGTCTCCCGGGTGTAGCCACCCGCGGTGACGAGGGGTCTCGGGTCCCAGATCTTCCGAATGAAATCGTTGGACTGTGGACGACGATGTAAATCCAGTGGATCGCACGCAACGCAAGTTGAATACACAAACCTCTCCAGCCCCCACCCCATTGTCCACATCTCCAGAGAATCCGGCGTTCACGACGTGCAGGTAGGCCAGATTCGGGTGGTCCTCTACCAGGCGACAGACGAGGTAGCTGAAAGTCGGGACAGGATCTGTCATACGCATCTCTGCAATGCCATCCAGTCAAGGGTTATTCGCTATCAATCACAAGGTCGAACGTTCCTACCTTGAAAGCGACTCCACGGACTGAGGCGGAGCCCCGTCTTCGATTCTCCGATCGCCTCGCACACTGCACTGACCACCTCCAGCGCGAACCGGCAGCGGTTCTCGATCGAACCGCCGTACTCGTCCGTGCGTGTATTCGAGGTGTCCTGCGTGAACTGGTCGATCAAGTACCCGTTTGCCCCGTGGATCTCGACGCCGTCGAATCCCGCTCCGACCACAGCGTTCCGCGCGGCCTGTGCCCATGCCGCGACGTATTCCTTGATTTCTGAAGAAGCGATGTTACCAGTCAGCCGTCCGGCGGCGATACATCCTACTTACCCTCGACTGTTAGAAGCCTTGGAACGTCGGGCCTGCCAGCGAGCGGAACGTCCGACGGGGCGACGTAAGCGTAGTCCGGATCCTGCTCGCGAAGGTATCCGACCCTTGCTGCCCGACCGAGGCCCCACAGCTGCATGTATATGTACGAGCCCTTAGCGTGGACAGCGTCCGCAACCTGTGTCATGCGCATCGTCAGCCACAAGCATAACTAGTGATACTTAGAACAAATTCCAGCTCCCGATGTACGGACTCACGCGTTTCCATCCAGCGATTTGCTCATCGTTCCAGACACCCGGGACGTTCGGACCCCTTCCTTCTGCTTCGTGCGAGACGTATGTCGCCTCGGAGATGAGGAGCGAGCCAGGGACAGATGCGCGCTGTGCGTAATACTCGGCGGCGAGGTCGCCGTGCACGCCGTGCTTGTTGGCTCGGCAGCGCGTGAGCGGCGCAAACAAGACGCGATGCGCGAGGGTGACGTCCCCGACCTTGACGGGCTGGAACAGCTTGCTGGTCTCGGCGGCCGTGAATGAGCCCGAAGCGTCGCCCATGGCGTCCTAGAACAGCAGAGTAGGAAAGCGGGGGGAAGATTGGCATGGCGAGATAAATGTGTCGGAATTTATAAATGTGTCGGAATTTATATGATACTACATGGGGCGTGATGGCCTCTTGGGAAAGTCGGAGTAAAAGAATGGGTTAAAACATCTAGAAACTGATCAGTCTCGATAGCGATGGGATAATCGCAAGTGAAAGACGGCTTACTCAACATTTTCAGCTTACTCAGCTTCATCCAAGTAGCCGACGGGAGGTACACGACGGTCGTGGTGCTAAACGAGTAACGTAAGAAATCGCTCTGAGACAAAGAGGCAGGTAGACACACCTCGAGAAGCAAGGCATGGTGTGATAGTATACTGTACAGTTCTCGTGTAGTCGTTAGTTTGTGCCTGCTGTAGTTGTCTCGGACGTACTTACTGTACTGCTGGTTTCTGTCGCGGTCCGCTGTCGGTGCTCAACGGCGCACGGCGCCCGCTGCCCATATCTACAACCTCGATCCCCCGTCTCACATATCCCTGTAGCTTCCCGACGAACCTTTTGGCAGCTTCCTAACATCTTCCGCTATCCTAGAAACGACTTCGTTCGACTACTTGTGTCCCCCGCGTACCTGCACAATTCGAACCTTCTTGAGCCTTCTTGTTTTCGCCTCTGCCTGTCTCCTAGCGCCCGCTTGCCCCATCCGTACGCGCCGACGTATTGCCTCCGCCCGCCGAGACGACTCAGCCTTCCCGACACCCATCTCGATCCCCCCAGACTTGTCCAGAGTACAAGGTCGCACTCTACTCTTCGACAACGGACAGCATGTGCGGACCCCTTCTTCCAGTCGCCACCGCTCGCAGCCAAGACAGTGCTCTCCAAGGTCTGCGGCTGCCGACGGCGAGGTTAACGTTCATGGGCGGAGCGTGGAAACCCCGCGCTGCGCCTGCATCTGGTACCCCATGCTAAAAACTCGGAGGGAATCCTGTGCATGAGGCGGCTTTGTTCAAGAGAACATCTCCACTTCAACCAGTTGCGCGGGGCTAGCACACAAGTTCACGGCCGTCCGCTACAAACAAGTCAAATTGGCTTTCACTCGTATCCTAATAAAAGCGACAGGGGAGAGTGCTCACCATCACCTTGCCACGCAGTGTCACCACCATGGAGATAGGAGTACTAGCCGGGCACGAGTCGTAAGCCAATTACTGTTACTTCGTAGACGCAACAAAAATTGGCCTACTCTTTAGCCCTGAAGGACACTCTCGGGTTCGATGTGACTATTATGTACATCTAGATACTAGACTAGAGATGAGTACGATGGACACCATCAGATTATACCAGGAAACATATACCGTTGTGATGCTCATGTGGATGTGGGACATGAGATTCTCGGTAGCGTGCGGGCAATCTGGCAGTAAAGTAGGCCGCTGGGCACGACGACGCTGCTGGCCGTTGATTCCCCGGATAACAAGCACCATATTCGCTACGCATGCATCTTCTGACTGTGAGATGCGGCATTCTTTGTTTGCCAGATCCTGTCGTGCGAGGGTATTGCGGGGATCGTCCATGGTGTCCAAGATTTCGCGTTTTGCGAGTGAGGACGACCCAGAGCCTGTCGTACGACATAGGTCCTGTTTACGGCGATCTGTAGATATGATAGCGGGAGATGTGTGACAGTCGGACAGAGGTGTTGGTGGGTCCCACCAGGCACAAGGCAATTCGGAAAGCAGGAGTCCATAGTATCCGTTGTTGGGTTCAGAAACATGGGGATTCGCTGCAAGTGGTCGTCGCTGTCGAGCTCTGGTCGAAGGCGCTGGGAAATGGGGAAGGGTATGTGGAGATGACGAAGAAGACAGAACTCTTCGAACGGTCAGATGTCGTGGGCCTGTGTTGAACTGGCTGAAATCCTTCATTGAGAGGATGGCATCGACTCGTCATGGACACGATGAAGAGCAGGGGAGCTGGTACTTACAGAGTGCAGTTCTCCTGCCACATCCCTCGCCACATGTCCTCACAGCCTTGCGCCGTCCTGCTATATTCCTTGTCCTATCACGCAAAGGCCCCCTCACTGCAGCCGCAACCTTCCAGGAAAACGAGACGGGTTGTAGACATCATATCTGACCCTTGTCGTTGTTGTAGGTGCAGGAGAAGATGACGAGCAGAAGAACGGCCATGGATGTTTCGGCCACAGGCAATAGATACAGAGAGCCCGAGGTGACGAGCGATTGACGGACAGAAGTGGACGCAGCTCGCATTGCTCGAGCAGACAGGGCCAGGTTACGAAGACAAGTGAGGTGCGGTTCAGAGGACAAGACGACAAGATTGAATTTGAAGTCGACGCGTGGTCGAGCCCGCGGCAGGAGACGACTCGGTGCGTTCAGCGGCGTGAGAAACGCGAGCCGGTCACTCGAGTTGCCCTTGTCCAGCTCAGGCTTTTCGTTAAGCACAGTCTTGCCTCTGTCCAGCACGCTCGGCATGCCTATTGTAACGCCTTGCTTTGGTTCCGCCAATGTCCTTTTCTCTTCCGGGTCACTGGTCGAGCTTTGCCTTGAATCCTCACCGCAGCGTCCCCGTCTCCTGCTGTGACTCACGGTTATCCTTAGAGCCAAGGAACACTAACTTGCTCAACCATCCACGACATATACAGCTGGATGTTAGCATCCCAAAGACATAAGTCCCTACTCCTCGTTCATGCAGGTCATCTCGGAGAGACAATGCAAATCTAAAGGTCCGCAAGATGGCCTCCTATTGCCAGTGGGTAGATGGTGCGCACCGTGGTCCTGACTTTGTTTATGGATGCTGACCCTCCCGTTCTACAGGATGGCCCCGTACATGTCTATAACAGCCGCTTTAACCCGCGGCGAGCAGACGATACAGGATGACTGACAGGACAACGTCTTCAGGTCGCCGGTCGGTCGCGGCCCCTCATACTGTAATTACCCCTGTTACCGATGTGGATGTCTGGGCGAACACGTACTGCTTGTGCATGGTCTCGGAACGCCCGAGTCGCAGGCTACTAGCTGTGAGTCCCATGTAGCCCCCCATGCGCATATATGCTGAACAATATGCGTTACGTACAAAATAGACGAGCTCTGGCTGAGGGGCGGAGGAAACTCTTCCTGGGTGTCATCAATCCGCTTTTCGTGCTCACGTGGGCTGACAAGGGCGTGGGCCACGCAGCCGATAATAGCTCTGTGGGCTTCAGCATGAGTGGAACTTTGCTAGAGACCGCTGGTAGGGACGGGGGGGTTGTTCTCAGTTCCGTAGGTTCTGGGGACGAACTGTGTTCTTGCCTCATCGTGACTATGCACGCCCAGTCCGTTGTGGCTTGTGAAGTGTCTTACTGAATGTATTTGTCTCACTCCCGTATAAGCGTTTGACTCGTCGACGTCCAGCCTGTTGACTTGATGGTGAAGGTCGTTCGAGGCTCGGTCCCTGGCCGCTAACTCTTGTAGGCCGTTTGTGCCCTGCTGTACTAATTGCTAGACCGTCATCGCGTTCACAGCAGGCATCGCATTGATTATGCTTCACTACAAGGCAAACAGTAAACGAAGATCCAATACAACATACATCACGATCATAAGTACCAAGCGAGTAGGTAACCGAATCCTTGACTGCTGACCACAGAATACATTTCAACTCGTTTCGAAGCCAAGTCTGTCCGCAACGCAAGATCACACAAATGCTACACACGACAACACGATCACAGTCCTCAACAGTCCTCAAGCCTCGTCTGGCCCTTCAAGAGCCGAATTCCTCTCTGGATAGTCTCCCGTGCTCCCTGTGCCACCCGTCTGAGCTTCGCGCCATATCGGCTTGCGCGTGCACCCGCCCTGCGTTTGTCCGTCCCGCTCTGCGTCTGAGCTGCGTGCGTCGACACTCGCTCTGCGTCGCCTTGCGCCACCACCTCTGTGCCCGACTGAGGCCGTTCCTCCAACGCCGGACTCTCGACAATGTCGGGCTCCACATTCCAGACGCGGTGCGACCCCTCGATGGTGCTCGGACCCACTGGAAGCGGCTCGTCGCTTGAGGGCAAGTCCATTGGGCCGTGCGCTCCCCTGCCTCCGCTGCCCGCTGTGCGTTCTTGATTCCCGGTCAACGAGCCCTCAGGAGTGATGCGCGTGCGAGGATCTGCGGGAAGGGGCTCGTCATCCGCGACGTCGGCAATCTCGGGCTCCGTTCTCCCACTCTGCGAACCCTCCATGGTACCCGGACCCGCTGGAAGAGGATCATCGTCTGGACGCGAATCCGCATCGTGTGCTTCCCCACCTGCGGCGCCCTCTTGACCCTCGACCAGCGAACCCGGGGGGGTGATGCGCGTTCGGGGATCTCCCGGAGGCGGCTCGTCGTGGGCCTCTGCTGACTGGCCGCCCCCTGCACTCTCCGCCAAGAGCTGCGGAATGACCTCCATGCCAGTCACGTCCAGTTCGGAGTCCTGCACTGGGGGCGCATCAACGTTGGACTGGGGAGGGTCTGGGCATGGCAAGGGTGGCAGAGGGTCAATTTTCACCGTTAGGAAATACTCTGAGAACCACCTCAAGTGGATATTCAGGCGTAATATGAGGTGGTGACCAGATGGAAGTGTGATTGTGATTTCGTTGCGCCCCAGGCTCATACGCAATAACATGCCAGAAATGGCACTCCAATATACCGTGGCAACCGTATCGTCGTTCTGAACTGCGTCTGGACTCAGAGGGCCATCCTGAACGCTGCAAAGGGGCGACGTCCGAACAGAGGCTTGGAAAATCAACTCCTGATTGCATCGCTTCAATGGCACCGATGACTCGGCTGTCGGTGTGGATAGCTCAGAAGCTGAGTGCGTCTGAGGGCCCCGGTCTGCCAGGAAGAACGGATAATTCGCCCAGTCTGGCGTATGGTCATCTGGCTGGGGGTAGTGTGTGGTCAAGTCGTGGAAGTACTCGATGACGATGGTGAAGTCGATGTGGGTGAGTGTGAGGCGATGGGAAACCTGGCTGTCTGACTGGTCTCCTTCGTGCAATGCTTCAAAGTGCACCTGGTATCCCTGCGCCTGTAGAGACCGCCTGTCATCTCCGGGTAGCGTCAACCTGATACTGTCATGGCCCCAATTTGACAGATGATTGAGGCCACCATTGTTGCGGGGATTTCTTCGTATGAGCGACATCTCTTGGGGTGTGGGAGAGGGGGTAGCAGGCTCGATGTCGACGTTCAAGTAGTATTCAGACTTCCATGCGAGATCGAGGCCAAGTCGAACCGTGAGCAATGTTCCAGTCGGTGTGGTGAGGACGACACACTTCTGCTTTAGGTGCCATTTCCAATACGCGGTGTCGTACCACTGCACAAAATATGGACCATCCTGCACTATCGTGAGGCCCAGATCACCAGACTCCAGTGTGATGCGGGCGACGATCACAAAGTCGTCTATATCTGAATCTGGATCGAAATATTGCGGATATCCCTGCGCAGCGTAAAAGTACTTCACCACAATGGCAAAATTTTCTGAACCAGAGGTATCGGTAGAAGTGAGAGTGAGGGTGTGGGAGCCATAGGAGGGGCGCAGGCTTGGGTCCATGACGAGATGAGCTGAGTATCCCTTGGAATCGAGAGCCCTTCTAGCTGATCCTGTCAGAATCAGATTCAAGGCTTCGTGCACAAGAAGCACGGCAGGTGATAACTCCTTCGAGTGGAGATGGAATGGCGCTCCAATGCAGTGCTCCGAGTTGATAGATGGTCCAATATCAACATGAATGTCGTATCGAAGCCGAGATATAAGGCTCAGCCCAAGCCGCAATGTTGTTGACTCTCCAGAATCCATGGTGAGGTGTATGTCCTGTACTGGCAGATTTACTCTCCATAGATCACCAGTAGCCCAAATGACATCGCTATAGGGTGGCGACAACTGGAGGCGAGTATTCGTCTCAGGAATCTCCTCGCCAGGTGACAGGATCCAGACCTGGGCCGCAATTGCCACAAAGTTGCGATCACGGGGTTTTATGCACCGATAATGAATGAAAATCTTGAACGTTGCATTCGAGAGAATGAAGGAAAAGGAAGACTCAGGATCATTATTGGCTCTGGCAGAATCTGGAATGTTTGTGACCATGTACCCGTCCGCCTGGAGGACAGCAGAAGTCCATGTAGGAAGGCTCAAGCTCACGATGCCACCACTGGGATCCCCCCGAAGCTGTGGCTTGGTGTTATGAAGCTTGGGGTGAGGAAGATACACGGTCCTATTTGGCTGTTTGAGGGTCTTCTGGATGCGGGAGATGTCGTCTATGGAAAGAGTGAATAAACCGTCAAGGATGATATTGTTCCAGGACGCATTGGACAGTGATAACTCCTTTGGCAGGTACAGTGATTCAACCTGAGCATTGTCAGTGCACAGATAACACAGTCGGCAGAAAAGCAGCTGTCTATCATTGGCATATTGGGAGCGGAAGACGGCGAGATACCATGACATATCGGGTAGCAAGCCTCTGACATCGAAGTTGAGAGCTTCGAAGGGGAGCAGACGGAGCTGGGTGCGGACACCGTAGGGAGTACGAGTGTATTCTTCCAGTGGAAGTTCGAGGGACCTGATCGAGTCTTCCACGGGCCGGACAATCTGCTGAGCAGAAGATAGGTTCGAAGCACCATGAAAAGAACGTGGAGATGGTGCGAGCAGTGTCTCGGTGTGTGGGCATTCAGCATTGAAGGTGATCTTGGGTGAGGACTCCTCAGGATCAGCCACGGGAAATGGCTGTGCATCCTTATCTCCCCAAACGAAGATGCTATGGTCTGGAATCCTCTCCAATATCTGCTCCTGCAACCGCCGAAATGCGTTCTCTCCCTCCCCGTACAGCGTCGGCATCGTGATCCCGAAGATTCCCAACAGCGAGTACGCCTGGTCCTCCACCCGGGTTGTCTCGCGTGAGGCTGCCCACCGCATGCGGTTGGAGACGCTCTCCTCACTCAACGCCCTACGATGCGTCAAGATTTCGACATTGATAGATGTAATTTCTGCGATGGCGTCCGCCAGTTCAGTCTTCGATCCAAGGGACTTCCAGTCTTGTGAAAGGAACACAAGCGCGAGGGGAGCTACGAGCTCCTGGAGTGTCCATCCGCGTTTGAACCATCGGCTCTTCCGGAACTTGGAGTGCTTCTTCCTCACATCCTTGTCGGAGGGGACATCCGCGAGGAATGCATAGCAGATGTCAGCATCGCGGTACCAGTTGTACATCGAGTTGATTGCCTCAGACAACTCGGAGCTGCTGGTCTTGTCAATGCAACAGGAGTCGATCCAGATGTAGCGATAGCCATCGCGCCGCGCGACCTCGCACGCTTTCCGGACCTTCTTCGATAGACCAGAGTCAGAATTCCATATGAGAGAGATGACGGGGTCCGGAGATGATGCACGGGACCCGGAAGTAGCATCAACGTCGAATACGGGGATAGGGAAATGGAAGATGTATCCCGAATCATCCGAACTCGAGTCAGAGTGCGAGTCGTCTTCAGAGTCGTCTGAACTCGGGTCATCAGGCTCATCTCCTTGTTGAGTGGGCTAAACGAGCGAACAATAGTCAGCATTTCTAGCAGCAGTAAGGCGCGACATTGCAAGAGGACAAACTTGTTGACTCGGCTCCTGGGCCAGCAGGAGCCCATATTTCTCCTGTATCTTCAGAACATCCTGGTATGTTTGCTCCTTTTTGTCCCAGGTATGCGAGAGGATGGCATATCGGGGAACATTTTTCGCATTGAAGAACTCGACAAACTTCCCCGTGTGTGTATCGATCAACCGCATGGTCGAGAATGCCTAAGGATGGGATGTTCAATTCAGCATCGGGATGCATGAGCATAAAATGTGCACGTACAGAGACTGACGATTGGAATGCGGCTTCCGAATCAAGTTTCGAGAGGGGTAGCGAGTGCAAGGGTGTGTGTGGGGGGGGACGAGTGGGACGGGAGCAACCTGGACCATGCAACGAAAGGGCTCTCAAGCCATACAAGATGAGCCGCGCGGAGAGCATGAGGCGATGTGGACCAAATCGACACTCTAAGCCCGAATGGCAATGTGCATACCGCCGATGTAGAACAATGTCCCAGGCGGAAGCCTCATGCCAGTGACTCGGAACACGGCCAACCGCCCTGTGCGCGGACCACAACTTTCCGTGGTCAGCGTCACCGGGGAAAGAGCGGTACCAATGCTGTACATCCGCGCGTAAACAACGAGGTTTGGTCCACATGTTCCCGTGAAAGCACCGCAGATATCTGCCAATGGGAATCCGGCATGGGGACCTGGAGGGCTCGGGCTCTGATCGAAGGCGTCTTGCTTGCCTTCATGGTCCCCACACGTAGTCAATGAGGCTGAGATCGTGCTGATGGTGTCACCGGCCTCACTCTGGACTGGACGCGCATATGCCGGCTTCCGGATGGCGAATCCTCCGAAATTGGGCCCCGTGACAGCTACAGGGCGCAACACGAGCCTCGACAGCGCAGTAGAGATGACAGGCCTGAACGAGTGGCATCATCTGAGCGCGTCTGTGAAGGCGGCGAAGGAGGTGCATCCACAGCCCCGGTGCGGAAATTAGGGGATGTTCGGGATGCAGATTGAGGTGTTATAATTTACAGCGATGCGATTTTCTGTGGACGTCGACTGTCCATCCCGGATCTGTGAATGGGAGAGGACACCCAGACTAATGTTGCACGCCCCTGGAAATGAAGGAACGGCGGTGCCTGAAGTTAAGTCTGATCGCGCCGGGCAGGGCCAATGGTGACAACTTGACTTGCCCAGCTGACTCTTGGTTACGTTACGTCGCGGAGCGCTGCAGCTTCCTTGTCAGTGCGCGGATTGCGGGGCTCTTCCGAAGTTGAGCGGTGATAGGTGATTTGAGCTGGTGCATGCGAAAGGAGGATTGAGAACGGGACCGTTATCATCCTGGACAATCGCTGTAAGCCAGCCACAGCTGTCAACACCGGCGCGATGCTATCCGACAAACACCGTGTCGGGTGATCCACTCACCCGTTGCCCACGGAGGTACTGCAGCGCTGTATGCAGCACCGTTCTCTGCGCGACAGGGGTCCAGTAGAGCGAGGCACGGAGCACATAAGACACGACATGAGAGTGAAACATTCTATTTGTATCGACTACATAGTTGCATACGCAGCATTCCGCATGCATCGAATTTATACAACATCGGCTAACCGCACTGGGGCTGTGTGCGAAGAACAGCAAAAGCACTGACGGAAGGCATCCGAGTGCCTCCAATGCGTACCCACCATCTCCACTAAAATACAGCAGCGCGTACGAGTGGAGGACATCGGAAGACTCATATGAACCGTTAAATACATGGTGGTGACCACACTCCGACCATGGTAGGCCAAGACGTAGGTTGACAGGCTCGTGCATATGCTGATGACCAGAATTCCGGATAAATGAATGGTCGAGGAGAAAACTCACCTTCGCAATATTCAAACGCAAAGCAGCCCTCAAATACTATGTTCCACTCGCCATGCATTCTGCGTCCGAAGCATGCGCGTTGCCAGGGGCAGAAAGGCTTCGTGAGTGAGCCAGGATCGCTAATTCCTGCATAGAGCAAAGGACTGGCGGGAAACGTTAAACATTGCGACTACTACGGGTCGAAGATGAATAGCGATACGTGGCAGAGTGGTGTTAAATATTTACAACAGCTCCAGGGACCCGAAGACAGCCCAACGCACAGGAGGAACGGATGCAGCTGAGACTCAGAGGAGCAGGAGGCCTTGCTTGTAGACCCCAGAGAGGTGTGTCGATAATACAGGTAGAGACAAGGATGATCGCAAGACAGAGAATCGTAGTGACTGCTGCCGAGGCGACATGAACAAGCAGGCAACTGCAGAAGAACGTCGATGGATGTCGACGTCGTGGAAGCTATCGGTGCGCAGAGAGCGTGGCAGGGTGACGAGCGAGCGAGGGCCAGAAGAGGGTGAAAGTCACCCCACGAGAGCCTCCATGGGGTGGTGGAGGACTGTTTCGCCGACGGTGGTATCATGCAGCCGGGCGGACAAGACGAGAGGATTGTTGTCGAGACGCAGGTCGTGGTCGAAGGAGGAGAGTCAAGGCGCCTCAGTCAAAGTCGGCGGCGCGACCTCGGACCGGAGTTCTGAGGCGCTTAGCGCTCACCCAGTCACAATGCGTAACAAATGGGTAACGTCCTGCAATGCCCGCCCCCACGTTTTCCTGCCAGTATTCTCTGCGACCTCGCTGTTGCCTCACTGTCCGGGTAGTGTCGCTGGTGACTGATCTCTATCCTTGGTTCTTGTCTCTGGTTCCGACACAGACCTTGGCATTTCTCCTTGCTAGTGTTCCATCTGGACCCTTCAGCGGCGCAACCACCTTTGTCCAGTCATCGCCACTTGTGCGAGCCTTCAGGGATGGCTAGCTCGCCTCAAATGGCACCTCTGAGATTTCGCTATAACAGGAGGCCTTAAAACGCTCGAGGTGGCCGAGAGGTTGAGGTTTGAGGACTGCACGAGGTACGGCCGAGCCATTTGTCCTCATCCTCGCGGATGCTCAAGCTCTTTTTCTCGATGAAGTGGCTCAGGATAAGCTGGAGCAGGCCGTACCTACCCTCCATAGACTGCAGAATTGACGATACTCGTCAGCGTCGAGTTCACTGCTGCGTTGAAGGTCAGCCCCAATTATACATCCGCCCTCGCATCGTTCAGCTGATGTGCGAGCACAGCTACGCGCACCACCCCGCTCCCATGCCCTAATGATCCGTCCCTGTGCTTCACCTTTCCCGTGCAGTCAGAAGATGATTCGTGCACCATGCAAGAGCAACCGTGAAATGGCTGCAGGGTTCTGAGCATGTTTTAGGAGTGTTCCTTCTGGAAACTTGCCTCTCGCAAGCAAGCACTTCAGTACGGGCTGGTTTTCTAGGTAGTATGATGTCGAGCTGCGTACGAAAGTGCGATCCTTCCTCCTTCCCCACACCATTGCACGCTTAGACATCTTCCTCAGGCAGACTCGTATCGGGACTCCTCATCCCTTCGCTCAAAGGGTCGGCACTCGTCTTTTGATGTACAGACGTAGTCCTCAAGCCAAGCTCTCGGACCGGGTATCGGGCAAGTGTTTCTCCAATATCGCCATCTTCGGTCCCACAAAACGGCCCACTGAAGTTCATGCTCCGAGCGGAATTGTGGATGGAGGGATGAGGCGGTAGAATCATACGATGACGACAAGAGATAGAGAAAGGGACGTGGCCGAGTAAACCGCGACAAGGGCAACATTGAGGCCAGGAAGAGCGAGGAAGCTGAGGAAACCTAGAATCGGGACGGATCGGGCGCGATTGAGGAAGGACAGGCGACCCGCGCACAGTTGAAGCGGATGATGCTGGCGCATCCGCTGAAGAATAACGTCAACAGGCAAGCTCTGCATGAAGGGGCACAGAGCTCGTCTTTGTCGCACAGATCGATCGGTCGACCGCGGTGAGCACGGGCGGCTCATCATCTTCACACATTGCAGGGTAAGTCGTCATCTATCATCTTCGCCCCACCA